>ML792169.1:0-18629 GCA_009831015.1 Picea engelmannii | reverse complement strand
CTTTATAATTAACTTTAAAGTTAAATTTTACATTAATAATAATTATTTGATTTTTCAAAATTTTACATTAACAATAATTATTTGATTTTTATTTTGAAAAATGAAAATAAAAAATTATTATTAAAATTAGTTGAACAACTTTTTGTAATAAAGTGTCATTGAGGCCTTGTGGTGAGAGAAGGGCCAAGGAGAAATGCTGATTTTAGTGACGTGGACTGAGGCAAATTTAATGCCTGAGGCTTAACACTATAAAAATTATTTTTTTAATCCAAGACCTGGATTTTTAAACCAGTATTAATAATATTAAACATCCACTTAAATGCTGGCGGACACCTCTACAATAACGGGTTAAAGTTATTCACAATAGTAATTAAGAAAAATAGTTTAATTTTTTTTTTAAATAATTTTTTTTTATAACAATATTTAGCATTATAAAATTGTTTAACTTTATGATTAAACATTTTAGAAAACCATAATGCTATTAGTCCCTGGATAATAGGAAAAAATTCGAGTTATAACTACGTAACTTTATGTAGATTAAATTAATTATTTATTATAAATGGTATTTTGAAACAAGAGAGAAAGTCGTCGATACTATATATCAATATATCTCTCCTTGAGATTTTTTTGAGAATTTTTTGAGGCTGTTGCGGCCTTATGTGAACCCCATCATCGGTCTCCAGTGCCTCTCTACACCTACCACTGCCCTATAGTGGTCTCCTTGCTTTAGCGGGACTTACTACCAGTGCTTGGCAGACACCTGATAACCCCAATGAGTGAACCTTATCTCCGAATGAGCGAACTTTGGCAAATCGTACCAAGGAACACTGAGTGCAATAACAGACAAATAAACAAGAATCACAGCGAACGCATAACACAGAAACAATAATCAATACTTAGAGATAAACACATATGCGGAAGTCTTTTTATATTAATCAGAGCATAAATACGCCAGGGTATTACAATAGAGCAGGATGCTCAATACTCGCTCACAACTCTCAATACTTACAGACTCAAAGAATGACACAAAGCTTCAGACAGGAGGGAAGCTTAGAAGACTCGGACTAACACTCAAACTCTCTATGAAAGTTCCTCCTCGAGAATGAGCTCTCATCCTTCATATATACAAATTTTTGAAGGAGGGAATCATTTCGAAGGCAAGCTTAGACATGACGCTTGGTCCTACATGATGAATATTTAATGGTCTCAGATTATGGTCCCAAGGGATAGATTTTTTTCCATGTTTCTCTTGCACTTGGTAAGATATTGTTGACACCTCAATGCCATCCTATACAATTATTGAATGAAACAATTTTATAATACTCCAAGGTAAGAATGTTTTTTTCTGGATAATTACTCACGATATTGTCCATGCTTTTAGGGTTGGATTTAGGGTTTGTAATGCGGTTATTATTGTAGGCATAACCACCTTCTCTAGACTTGATATGCATCAAATTCATACTTTATTTTATCTTCTCTAAGTTTAATGTATCTTTCTTACGTTGACTTGGCACATCCCTGAAAATGATGTGTTTGATTAATATGATATATTATGATACTGTGACTTATATTTTTTCAAAAATTTCAGAGAATGAGATTACAAAATTTTTAAGAAGATAGAGAAAAATAGAGTCGATCATTTGGATGGATCTTGTGTGGTTGCTTGTTGAATTTTCGAGTCTTTTGTTGGAGGGGAATTATGATTGTCATATCCTCCTCAAGTATCGATGTAGGGATGGGATTTACTTAGTATCCATCTATCTTTCTAACTCTTCAAATATTTGTGGTTGGGTCGATTCGCATGATAAATATTTTGGAGTCGGTGCTTGGTCATCTCTGCACCACAATTTGGTCAAGTCGATGCACAACTAAATGTGGCATGGGCTAGTTAATGCTCGACAAACAACCTTCTCAACGTGCCATCCATGGGAAACTTTCTTGAGATAGTGGACCCAATTTTTGAACATCGTGTCGATTGAGAGGATATTCAACGAGCTAACTCAGAGAATTTTTTTGATAATTGTTCATGGGCAGTATTATTTTTCTTGTGAAGATAACCTCGTTGACTAGATTGACTTGACTCATAGCTAACCAAATCAATAGAGAGGGAATATGATGGCTTTCCCATGTTCTTGGCATTCCCTACAATTTCTTTTGATGATAGTCGACAGGTGCTTCGACCAGTTGAACACGGTGCCACTTTATTGAATGCATCATATATCACATGTATAAAACATAGTAAATTTGACACAATTTCCTAACAAGGTATGAGCTTGGCTAGTTCCAGGCATTTTTTCTTCAGGGTTTAAACTTGATTTGTTTTGTAAATTCTATGTACTCCAATATAATGATGAACCATGAAGCTAAGAAGGAAATTGTAGGTCAAATATCAGATACATAGACTGGAAAAAGTTACGTGGATACATAAGAAGACACAATAACATAAGGATTTTACGGATTAATACATATTGGAAAAATGAATCTCAAAGTTTGTTAAATACAATTCATCCTTGTTACACTCTCCTCCAAAAAAAATTGATCCTTTGTTCTCGAACTCCTTTTTTTTTTTATTCCATCTCTTTTGCTAATTGTGTAGTTGTTCATACAATTCTTAAGGCATGAATTTCCAAAAATAAATTTTGGTTCCTTTATTCCTCAAAAATTTATGAGTCGTGATCATAATTGCTGCCAAATTTACATTCTTATTTTCACCTTGCACTACTCTGTCATGATTGTCTGATAGCTGGTTATGTTCAATCCATCATGGAATATTGAGCTATATTCCCCCAATGATTACCTATAGGATAGTTGTAACCAACCATCTTTATGGAAGCTATATCAAGCTCCGTATATCTATCATATAATGGAATATTAGGAAATAAAGTTTTGAGTTGTCATAATAAATGAAAATCATCTATTAACTTGCAGACAATAGTTTGACCCTTCAAAACACCATCCATATTTTGAAATTTAGTTATATCATCCCTTGCTTTTATTAGCATATCTTTATATGCTTCTTGGTGAATAAAAATTCCATTTTTATCCCAACATGAAGGTATTCCCATTTCAACTAATTCCTTGTATCTTTTCATGAAGGTTTCAGTACGTCTCTGAATTGAACTACATTTATTTTGAGGTTGCTCAACCAAATTCTTTTTTGTTAATACCTTTGTAGAATCCATAATTAGAGAAGTATGATCATTGGCACCCAAAGCCTTTAATTGATTCCAAGTCTTGGAGTTAAGGTTTTTGTGAAGAGAGAGTATTTTGATTTTTGGGAAGAGAGAGCATTTTTTATAATAGACTCGACATTGATATATAATATTATGGACCCATTTTCAGATACAATGGCCCTTTTCTCAAAAGGATATTTCTTTGCACACCATGAGACAAACTCAGGAAAATAATAGGTTTGGGGAATTATGAATTTACCCAAGTTCGACTCCCAGATATGTAAATCATCATGCAAATCCCTAAATCTATCACAGGCTAACGTTCTTAATTCACAAGGATCAAACTGTGATAGAATGGTTTCAAAATTTTCACTATCATGGTGATCCGAAAAATCCTTAGATGCTTATTAATATTAAATACACAATAACATCTACTTGATCTTGGAAATAATAGCGATCGCTTGATTTTTTGCAACTTACAAGTGAAATACTTATCTAACCAAATACACTTTAATGATAAATAACTTACAGATAACTGAGCTCAAAATGAAAAACAATGATGATATCACATACAAAAGTTTGATAACGGAGTTCACCCAATCTGGGTCCTCTTCCAATAGAGACCTCTTTATTAATGCTCAAATGCTTGTGTTTTACAATGACCTTTCTCTGCATTGCTTAAACTCAAAAAACATAGTGTACTAATGGATTCTTGTTGAAAAATCATGAAAAATGAGTATGAAGTTCTTAAAATTTCGTCAAGGGACCTCTTGACATGCTTTACGATGTAGCCTCAAAGTCTTTGTACCCTCGGGCATGAACTTCGAGACATAACTCTACATAAATGATGAGTGTCTTTTCATCTCGGTCTGTGCACCATTGAATAGGGTGCAGGCCCTTAAATGCCCTTCAGATTCTATGGTCTGAATTAAGTGTAGTTTCGTAGGCATGCCTTTACATGAGCCGCCTTTGGCACGTCGATTAATGAATTTGGTTAGCATGGATGAGGTCGTGGGTTCGATCCTCCAGGAACCTCGTTTTTTGTTATAACATATGGTGGTTTATATATGCATATAACATATGGTTTGAACTATCCCATTGAATATGCATTGGTCACAGTTATATGACACACCATACAACTATGGGTCAAGGGCTTAGGCCCTCGGCCCTTTTTCCGCCACCCATTACAATATACCAATTCAAATAAATACGACGTTGACTATGGTTAAGAAACACTCATGTGGCATATTGGTAACATAGGCTTAGGTAAGGTTTATGGAGGTCATGGGTTCAACCCTTGTTGACTCCATAATTTTTAATACACTTAAACCATAATTGGCCAATGGGAAATCACCACATGGTGGCCTCTCATTGGCTCACTTGTTCCATGTGTCAATGACTGATTAGTTCACCTAGACTTGTACAATTTTCCCAGTCATCTACCAACCTTTCATGCCATGTCACCTGTACAACATGTACGATCATGTGCCATGTGTCACCCTTGCAGTGGTGACACATGTCACCTTTGAATTTTTCCTTTGACTTTTTTCCTGTTGACCAAACTTTGACTCGCCATATCATTTGCATTCTAGCTTCATTTGAGGTGAAATTTACGTCGTTGGAAAGCTATCACCGAGCTCTACGCATTCATGGCATTTTTGAGAGCATTTGGGAAAATTGAACTTTGAGCATTTCTGAACCATTTTGGACCTATGTGGATGTTCAAGATCTTCCTGGACTTCTATGAGAATTCTTGGATCCTCCTAGATCATTCCTCCCCATTAGAAGCCTTTTGGACCACCAAAAGTTTTAATTACTCAAAAACTAAGTGAGGGTAGAGTTCCCTCACCCTTCCTATCTCCATCCATTTTTCTTTACTTGGTTTTACCCCTTTAAGACCAACTTGAAGATATTCCACATCACCTCCCTGTGAAGTCTTGATCCTTCTGTCAAGAATAACATCTTCTTGTAGCTCGTACAAATATTATGGAGCAAAATCATCAACCATTGGAACCTGAATAATTTCATTTTCATCCATAATCATAGGAGGCTCATAAAGCTTCAAATTCTCAACATTTACCACTAAATACATTTACATGTAGGTTGGTATATCTAAATGAAAGGCATTAGTACCAATATTCTTTAAGATCTTGAATGGAACATATCAGATTGCATTTATCTTTTTACCTTAACCTTTTATTCTATCCTTGTTGATATGTAACTATACTTGATCATCGACTTCAAATTGATGATCAACCCGATGTTTGTCATGCCTTGCCTTGTACTTGGCTTGGATTTTCTCCAACTTTTATTGTACTTCTTGATATACCTGTTGAATCTTTTGAATGAAATTTTTATCTTTATCCATATCATCATGTCCATCTTCTTTACCTGCTTCTCCTAAAGAAAATTCCATAGGTGATTTAGGCAAGTACCCCAAAAATAATTCAAAGGGAGTTTTTAGAGTAGAAGAATGCATGGCATGATTATAAGCATGTTGTATATAAGGTAACTCTTCATCCCATACCTTAGGATGTTTTCTATAGTATCCTCAGAGTAGATGTAGCATTGTTCTGTTTACCACCTATGTCTGTCCATTTGTCTGCGGATGAAAAATTGTGCTCTTATTTAACTTAGTGTCCATGAACTCCCATAAATAAGACCAAAAATTTCCAAAAAAGAGAGAGTCTCAATATGATATAATAGATGTAGGAAGTCCAAAATGAACCCATACATTAACAAAGAACATTTGTGTTGTCTGTTCAGTTGTGACCTATTTCTTGCATGGCATCAAAATACACATCTTGGTGAATCTATCCACAATGACATATAAGTAATCATGACTTGTCCTGGACATCGGAACACCCCCTACAAAATCCATGGAGATGATTTCCCACGGTTGAGAAGGTATTGGAAGTGGTGTATATAACCCCAACTTTCTATTGCTAGGCTTGCTTGTGGCACACATAACACACCCTTTTATGTACTTGGAAACTGTCTCATTCATTCGAGGAAAATAACAATACCTCTGTAACTGTGCTATTGTCTTACCTACCCTGAAATGACCAGAAATGAGAGATGTATGATCTTCTCTTATTACATTTACTCTTTCATCCCTAGGTATACAAATCTTTCTAAGATTATATAACAAATTGTCACGCATATAATAATCTGACTGTTGATTGCCACAAGTTAATGCATCATATACATCTTTAAAATATTCATCCTTAGCATATTATTCAACATAACTTTCATGAGCTAAAGAATTATACCTTAGTATTACATATGCATTAATCATTGGTCTTGACAACATATTTGCAACCTTGTTATAAATATCTTTCTTATACTTTATTACTAGATGAAACTATTGTAGCAAACCCATCCACCTAAAGTGTTGTAACTATTGTAGATCGTCGATCCTGAAGCTGACTTCCTCGTGTGCATAGATGCCTGTAAGGAAGGGCTCGGAGGAGTCCTTATGCAAGGAGGAATTATGGTCTGCTATGAATCCCGAAAACTGAATGAGCACAAAGTCAACTATGTGACCCATGATTTAGAGTTGGCCGCCATAGTGCATGCCTTAAAAATGTGGAGGCATTACCTCCTGGGAAGAAAATTTGTACTTATGACAGACCATTGTGGATTGCGATATCTGTTTGACCAACCAAAGCTCAATGCCAGACAATCTAGGTGGATGGCCCTCCTCAGCGAGTTTGATTTTGAAATCAAACATATTAAGGGAAAAGAAAATAGGGTGGCCAATGCCCTTAGCAGAAGCATGAAAACAATTCACCTGGCAGCGGTAAGCACCTGCAAGATGGATGTCAAGGAAAGAGTCAGAAATGCACAAGAGACAGGCCCATTCTTCCAGACTGTGACCTCGTACCTGGAGAAATAACCCACAGGGATAAAATATGAAGGCTACCAGATGATAGAAGGAGGTCTGCTCACTTACAGAAACAGATTGTATATTCCGGATTGTGACGACTTGAAGAGGTTCATAATGGACGAACTGCATAAAAGACCCTATACTGGTCATCCAGGATACCAGAAGATGATCACGGCTACTAGGAAACAATTCTATTGGCCTAGATTGAAGAAATACGTAGATGAGTATTTAGACAAATGCATAGAGTGCCAACAGGTTAAAGCAGAACACCGACACCCAGCAGGATTATTACAACCTCTACCAATCCCAGAATGGAAATGGGAAACCATCTCCATGGATTTCATCACCGGATTACCAACCTCGACCAAACATAATGATGCCATCATGGTAGTGGTGGATAAATTGAGCAAGTACACTCATTTTATCCCTGTCAAGTCGACTTGTAAGGAAATAGACATCGCCAACGTATTCATTAAGGAGATATTCAGACTGCATGGTATGCCGAAAGAGATCGTGTCTGACAGAGACACGAAATTTACTTCCAAATTTTGGAAATCACTGATGGCTAGTTTGGAGACCAAGTTACTATTTAGCATAGCCTATCACCCCCAAACCGATGGACAGATAGAAAGAGTGAACCAAATATTAGAAGACATGCCAAGGATGCATGTAATGCATCAACCCAAAAATTGGGAAGACTACTTGCCACTGGTGGAATTCGCCTACAACAACGGCTACCAAGAATCCCTGAAGATGAGTCCTTTCGAAGTCCTCTATGGTAGGCCGTGAAACACTCCATTCATTTGGAGTAATCACGTAAACAGAGTTACTATTGGACCCAACATTTTGAAAGAAATGGAACAACAAGTGACTCAAATAAAACAAAACCTGAAGGTCGCTCAGAACCAACAGAAAAGTTACGACGACCAAAAGAGAACTCCAAGAGAGTTCAAGGCGGGAGACCACAAATATCTCAAAGTTAGACCCAGGAAGAGTTCCCTGAAGATGGGAGCTTGTGCCAAGTTGGCACCTCGATATTGTGGACCCTTTGAGGTTCTACATAGAGTGGGACCTGTAGCCTATAGGCTACCACTTCCTCCCACAATAAAAGCACATAATTTTTCCATGTTTCATTATTGAAGAAATGTGTACATGATTCTAATCATATAATTGACTGGTCTATGATCCAGGTGGAATCGGAGGAAGAATTCCTACCATAACCTCAATGCATACTGGACAGAAAGGAAACCCCACTCAGGAACCGAACCATTGCACAGGTCAAGGTGCAGTGGAAACATTTTGGCCTAGATGAGGCTACATGGGAAATGGAAGATGCCATGAAACGGGCATATCCGATTTTGTTTACCTCTGTACATACATGTCATATTGATAGATAGAACATCGAGGACGATGTTCCTTTAATGGGAAGGGATTTGTAACACCTTGTTTCCCCCAGTCTGTAAAAATAACTATATTGGCCAAGAACTATGGAAAACTCAAAGATGTGAATGTTTGATTAGATAGAGCTTTGTATAAAAGGTCGATGAATGTAAATTATATCATGAATATGTGTCGCATGATTGCTGGGAGGGGGATGTGCTGAAAAGAGACCACGATGGTTGATGATAGGTGGTGGAAGGGGCCGGAAGTGGTTGCGTTAACTTCCACCGAACCGAAACCGTACTGGTTTGTACGTGCTCGGAAACCAAAGCTCACTCTCAGACCCTGGAATTAATTACCCGCCTGGATGGTAGGTGGGGAGGATCCTCAAGAGTAAATGAGGGGGATGGGGGCGAACTGCCCATCCATAGAACCTCTAAGACCTGACCATCGGATAGGGAAATTCGTGCCACACGCAACCTCGCAGGAAGAAAGGCAAGGAAAGAAGTGTGGGAGGGGGAAGAGGGGAAGAACATGCGCAACAGGGGATCGCGGGAGAGAACCAGAAGAACTCCGGAAAATACAGGGAGTCATGAGGAGAGGAGAAGGAGAGTAACCTTCATCCTTGTTTTCTGTTGAGTCGGAAGTAGAAATTTAACCTCAAGCATCGTGGTCTAGCTTGGGGGTGGCTAGTGGTAAATCCGTTTGGAGTCGTTGAGCCTACGGTTGGGTGGAAACGAGCACCCCTCTCAGTATTCACATCACATCCTGAATTTTCTGATAAGTGTTATGTCTTGCATTTGGAATTGAATGTCACGATTGCATGCTCATTTCTATACACTTGTAAATAGTTTCTGAATAGAAGTTTTTGCCTTTTGTTTGATTGGATATAATGGATGCATGCTTATACTGACGTAACTACAATTCGGTTAATGGGTAGACTGTATGGGTTCAAGATACGAGTCTGTTCCCCTGAGGGCTAATATATCTAACTTGATTTGTGCTATGTCCTGGTTTATCCTCTCGAAGACCCGTTTCGGGAAAGTTCCCTCACATTCCAGAGCCGGAGTAAGTTCCTTGAAAGGACGACCGTTTTAGTAAACCTATGAGTTTACTTAATCCCTGTCACAGAAGTTCATAGCTCGGTGATTTAGGGAGGCTTTTCAGTTTGGTCATCAAACCTGGTGATAATTACCCAAGAACCTGTTGAAGGATTTTCTGGCCTAAGTTTTGAAACTCTGCACAAGAGAGAGTGGGTCTCTTAGAGTCTTGATGTTTTGGCGTTTTGACACCCGGGAAACCCAAGGGTCAATTCCCTTGTACTCGCCATTCACGAAATCCCAACTTGCAGAACCCCAAAATAGTATAGTGTGACTAGAGTTTGGATGTTTCAGCGTTTTGGCACCCGGGAATCCCAAGGATCAGTTCCCTTGTACTCGCCAGTTGTGAAATCCCAACTTGCCAAACCCCGAAATAGGGTAGCATGATTAGAGTCTTGATGTTTCGGTGTTTCGGCACCCGGGAAACCCAAGGGTCAGTTCCCTTGTACTCGCCAGTCGCGAAATCCCGACTTGCGAAACCCCGAAATAGTATAGCATGACCTGAGTTGGTGTTTCGACGTTTCGGTACCCGGGAAACCCAAGGGTAAGTTCCCTTGTACTCGCCAGTTGCGAAATCTCGGCTTGTGAAACCCCGAAATAGTGTAGCGTGATTAGAGTCTTGATATTTTGGCGTTTCAACACCCGGGAAACCCAAGGGTCAGTTCCCTTGTACTCGCTAGTTGTGAAACCCTGAAATAGTGTAGCGTGATTAGAGTCTTGATGTTTTGGCATTTCGGCACCCGGGAAACCCAAGGTTCAGTTCCCTTGTACTCGCCAGTCATGAAATCCTAACTTGCGAAACCCTGAAATAGTATAGCGTGACTAGAGTTTGGATGTTTCGGCGTTTCGGCACCCGAGAATCCCAAGGATCAATTTTCTTGTATTCGCCAGTCGCGAAATCACGACTTGCGAAACCCCAAAATAGGGTAGCGTGATTAGAGTCTTGATATTTCGGCGTTTCGGCACCCAGGAAAACCCAAGGGTCAGTTTCCTCGTATTCGCCAGACGCGAAATCCCGACTTGCGAAACCCCGAAATAGTATAGTGTGACTAGGGTTTGGTGTTTCATAGTTTCGTCTCCCAAGAAACCCATGTGCGAGACTTCCTGTCTTCGCACATCATGAAATCCTGATTTACAAAACCCTAAAATAAGCTTAGCGACAAATATAGACTTCGGAGTTTCGACTCCCAGGAATCCCAGGTGCGAGACTTCCTGTCTTCGCACATCACGAAATCCTGATTTGCGAAACCCCGAAATAAGCTTAGCGACGTATATAGACTTTGGAGTTTCAGCTCCCGGGAAACCTAGGTGCGAGACTTCTCATCTTTGCATATCACGAATTCCCAACATAAACCCCAAAATGATCTTAGCGATGAATACAGGCTTCGGAGTTTCGGCTCCCTGGAAACCCAGGCGCGAGACTTCCTGTCTTCCCATATCGTGAAATCCCGACTAGCGAAACCTCGAAATGAACTTGAAGGATATAAGGTTTTCAGTGTTCTCGGCACCCGAAAAATGGAAGAGTATGAACCCCTCGTCTTCATATATCGTAAAAACCCGGTATGCGAAAGCCTGAAAGGTAGAGTGCCAGGATTAAATCTGAGTCATTAATAAATGCGATGAGTTGTTAGAATCCTTTCGGGTTTTGCCATTTCGAAAGACAGAGAGCAGGGGAGCGCTTGCATCATGATTTCTCGAATCGCAAAAGCCAGGAGCACCTCTCTAGTAAGGCCTATGGTCCTAGCCAATGATCACATGGGTAATGATAAGGGAAGGTAGGGTCTACACCAAGCCCCATAGAAATTCGGGGATTCTGTTCCTCGGAGAAAAGAATAAAAAGCCGAAAATTTTTAGTTCCCGAAGTGGGTGTGTGACACCAACCCCCACCTTACTCATGAAGATACTATCCTGGAACATAAGAGGCCTCAATGCAAGGAGCAAACAAACCTTGCTCAAAGACAGAATCAGGAACGAACAACCAGACATTCTACTCCTACAAGAAAAGAAATGTGCGGGCACAGAGACACAGACCACACTCCAGTGATGTTGGACACAGGTAAAGCATGTGGGAGTGGATGCTAATGGAGTAGCGGGAGGACTAGCACTACTCTGGAATCTAGCCACCGTCTTGCTTGACAATTTTTTCACTTCCAAGTGGACCATCATAGCCTCCTTTCACCTTATTGGCTCAAACAAACAAGGCTACATCACAAACGTCTATGGACCCCCCAGATCAGGGGACAAAGAAGCATTCCTCCAGCACATAGAGTGGATAGAAGACCTATTAGGCCCCCAAAGGTGGATCCTTGGGGGTGACTTAAACATGATCACAGGGCTGGAGGAGAAAAAAGGAGGCAATCGCTTCCTGGGAAATGACAGCCTGCTCCTCAACCGTGCCATAGGCCATCTGAACCTCATTGACGTTGAAACAGACAATGGGCCTTTCACTTGGTCCAACAGATGCACGGGAGCCCAACATATATCTAGCAAATTGGACCGCTTCCTCATTTATGAAGATATCATGATGGACGATCTAGCTTGGAATGCCACAGTCATTGATGCAACGGGCTCAGATCATTGGCCAATTCTTCTAACCCTTAACATTACCGGCACCCCTGGACGAAAGCCCTTCCATTTCAAAAAATTCTGGTTGACTCACCCAGACTTCCAAGCAAACATCAAGTCCTGGTGGGAAACGACGGCCATCCAAACAGGAACCCCGATGTATAGATTCCAACAAAGACTAAAAAACCTTAAGCAACATCTCATAACTTGGAACAATACCACCTTTGGAAATATCTTCCAAGCTTAAGAACTTCTCCAACAGCAAATGCAAACACTACAACATCAAATCAAAACACAGGGTCTAACGAAAGCCATAAAATTACAGGAAACACTTCTCAACCATCAGATTGTTGACAGGAAATCGCAATAGGAGCTTATCTAGAGACAAAAATCTCGCATCACTTGGCTGAAAGAGGGGGGGAAAAACACTAAATTCTTCCACATATTGATGGTACAGAGGCGCCAGTCCAATCGCATTACACATCTCATTTGAGCGCAAGGAATAGAAATACAACAACATGCAGATGTGGAAAAGGAGTTGCTTACCTACTACTAATCTCTCCTCACAGAACCCCCAACTGATCGCTCGCAAGCCATAGCTTCTATCCTCAAGCACATACCCAAGGAGGTCACGAAGGAGCAAAATGAAGCACTGATGAGACCAATCACTCAAGAGGAGGTAGATTAGTCGCTAAATGCCACCCCACTCGGCAAGGCACCTGGACCAGACGACTTCACTTCTGATTTCTTTCACTACTGTTGGAATATCATCCGTAAGGATGTGTGGGACATCATTGAGGACTCTAGAAGATCTGGAAAGGTCCTTCAAGCCCTCAATGCAACTTTTCTCACCCTCATCCCTAAAGAGATTCACACCACCTCTCCAACTCACTTTATACCCATATCCCTCTGCAACGTAATCTATAAACTCCTAACAAAGATCATTGCCACCAGGCTCAAGCCCATCTTATCATTCCTAATCTCCCCTGAGAAATTTGGTTACGTAGAAGGGAACCAGATTTTGGAAAGCGTCATCCTAGCTCACGAAGTTATCCATTCCCTCCACTCCACTAAAACTTAGGGCATGCTCCTAAACCTGGATCTCTCCAAAGCCTTCGACAAACTAAACTGGGGCTAATTGAAATCCACTCTACTAGCCTTTGGCTTTGATCCCGCCTGGGTCTCTTGGATTATTAACCTCACCTCTTCAGCACTGTTCTCAATCCTCGTCAATGGCATCCCCACCAAACCCTTGTCCCCCTCAAGAGGAATTAGACAAGGAGACCCTCTCTCGCCCTTCCCATCCTCATGGTAGAAGGGCTCAGTCGCACGCTTAAAACAACCATCAGGGACCACTCTCTCTCGAGCCTTGCCCCCCACAACATTTCTCCCCCCATCGCTCACAACCAATTTGTAGACGACCTCTTTTTGACGGGAATCTCCACCACCAGAGAATCCCTTTGTTTTAGATCCACCATTGACCTCTTCTGTGAAGCTTCATGCATGGAGGTGAACTTAACCAAATCCCAGGTCTTCTTTTTCAACACGCCTTTAGTCATCCAAAACCATCTCACTCACCTCCTGGGCTTTACCCATACTGTCTTTCCGTCGGTTTACCTGGGCATCCCCCTCATCTATAACTCTCTCATAAACGCCTCCTAGAACTCCTTGATGTCTAGTTTCAGGAATAGAATCTCCCTCTGGACCTTTCGAGCTCTCAATCTGCCTGGGCACCTTGTTCTCCTTAAATCTGTCCTCCAAGCTCTCCCGATCTACACCTTTTATGCCTTAGCGGCCCCAAGTTCTATCCACAACACCCTGAGATCAATCCAAAGAAGCTTTCTATGGCAAGGTGTCAAGGAAGGACGCAAAATCTCCTTGGTAAGCTGGCAAAAGGTCTGTAACCCAAAAAAAGCAGGTGGCCTCGGTTTACGTGACCTAGCCACTCTTAACAAAGTCCTCGGTGATAAAATATGGTGGCGATGGCTGAAAATACCCCAGGATCTCTAGGCACGTTTGTGGAGGAAAAAATATACCCCTACTACCCCAGAAAAAGAACTCATCAGATGGAACGGTCAAAACCCAGGTTCGCTCATTTGGAATGCTGCAGAAATAATCGAGGGCTTGTCATGGACCACTCATTCTAGGAACTACAAAATGGCACTTCAACAAACTTCTGGAGTGACTCGTGGCAACAACTCCCCGCCTTGAACACAGATACCAACCTCAGAGAGCTCATTCCCCTTACAACTGCCACAGGACTACACAAAGTCATCGATTTTTGGAATCCCTTTGATCCAAGAGAATTATGGCGCACCTGGAAAAACACTCACGAGCATCTAAATATTCCCCTACATGTCAACCTCCGACCCCTACAGGAGCACCTCGCCTCCAAGAAAATCTTCAATCAACAAGGGGAGGACATCCTCAAGTGGGGCCACTCCCCCACAGGCGCCTTCAACATTCCTGAAGTGTATTCCCTAAAAGCAAATCACAACACCTTGCCTCATGAGGAAATTTGGGGGAAAATATGGGATATGAAATCTTGGACGAAAGTCAGAACCTTTCTCTGGTTAGTGGCACACGAAAGCGTCCTCACTTGGGATAACTTAAGAAAACGAGGTTTCATCGGGCCGTATTGGTGTAAGCTCTGTGAACAAGAGGAAGAAACTATAAATCATCTCCTCAACCTTTGCCCCTATAGCTCATGCATTTGGGACCAGAGCGCTAGCATCATGAGAACATCGGATAGAAACGACCTAGGCCCAAAAGATACTATTGCAGGATGGAGAAGCTCGATCTTCCACTCTCCCATTCTTAATAGAATCTGGCAACTTCTCCCAGGCTTCATCCTATGGCAGATATGGAAAGAGCGGAACAGAAGAATTTTCAACTCAGTCACCAGAACGTGGCAAGAGGTTTGGAACACAATCCACACCAATATCAACAAAACCATATCGTTGCATCCCCGGATGGCGCAGGACCTGCAAATCCCTTAGAATGATCATCACATCATCAAATCTTGGAACATAAATATCACCCCAACCCCAGAATGACCCAGGGAAGTTGCAGGTCGCACGAGCAGCCCCACTCTTTGGGAAGCTCCACCTCGGAATTTCTTTAAACTCAATTTTGATGGAGCCTCCAAAGAGAACTCGGGACCAGCTGGGTACGGGGCAGTCATCCACAACAGTGATGGAGAAATCCTACACATCCTAGTAGGTAGCATGGGGCATACTACCAACAATGCTGCAGAAATCTGGAGCCTTCTCTGTGGGTTACAAGAAGCTTCAGAGCTACATCTCTTTCCTCTCATCGTGGAAGGTGATTCACAAATTGTTGTCAAGCTCCTCTCTCATCTGATCAATGGGGCAGATCCGGAAAAATTATCTCCCAAATGACGACTCATGAATGGGCTCTGCAGAATTAATTCTATTCTCCAACCCCAACAGATCATCCTTCCCTCCCATGTTAGAAGAATGACCAACCAAGTAGCTTATTGGCTGGCAAATTTTGGAGTCGAGCTGGAAGAATGCACCTTCTTTTGTACTCCTTCTACCAACCCCACTCACCCTGTGGTCATTGCTTGTAAGACCATAGCTCACACCAAATATCTTCCCCCAGATGGGGTGCTCGATTGACATGATAGCTACATCAATGCCCGTCGCCACCTGGCCACCTCATAGGCCACCTGGTGTACGTTCCTCGCCATGTCCTCACCCCGGTCACTTCCGGTCTTTACACCACTTGCCTCCACCCTCACTCCCGCACTTGCATTTCGACGTTCACTCGCGCGGGGAGCTCTACAACTCATGTATCCTCACCAAGCAGTGCAGACGCTCTTCCCCATCGCTTCAGCTTACACCCTGGACCCCGCTTCTTTTGGACATGATGGGGACTCTAGCTCTTCATTGCCTTTGTTTGCAGTTCCAAGCACCAAGTTTCTAGAGCTCTCCCGCCCCTCTGCCAGCCTCCGAGCTTTGGTGCGACCTCACGGGTTTCCAGTTGGATTTTCACGTTTGTTCCACACTATGCCACGACCCTGTGGTAGGCCAAAGTGGGGGGCAGCCTGGTACTTAGTTCATGGTAGAGTTCCGCCTGCAACAGGGGCTCAAATGAACCAGTCACTCCCTCTATAGTGCTCCCAGAAGCTATTCCTGCATACCCTCCCCTGGAGGATCTCCTGGCTAACCTGGCCCATGAAGATCCTCTTGCAGTTACACCCTGCGACGAGACTCCTACCTTGGCACCCTCCTCGTGGTCGCCCCAAACCAGACACCTTGCGCCCAACCAACTGGCGACCAGCCTTCCTGCGACCTCTCCCCCCTCTCGAACCCCTACGGCTGTAGGGTTGAGTGGTTTGATCTGTATGGGAATTCGCTCGGCTATGCGCCTCCACCTCCGTCTCCCCCTCCACGTCCCTTTTACCCGCCCTCCCCCGCTCGACCCCCTTTCACCACCCCCCTTCCNGATCCTCCTCCTCCTCCCCTCTCCAAACCCACCCCAAGCTCCCCTGTGCTTTGTGCATGGACAGAACATAACGCTTGGAAGATATCAAATTGATGAAAAAAGACCTGGAAATTATCAATTCGATGAAAAAATATTTGGAAGATATCAAAGCGGCAATTCTCGACGCACAACAAAAGGAAGTCGATCACTGGAGAAGAGTGGATGCCCTGATGATGTTCATGCAAGATCTTCAACAAGCCATGGCGGAACATGGAAAAGGCAAAGCTCCGGTGAAGCAGGTTTTTGCAGGACTGTTTCTTGGTCCAGGTTTTTAGGGTCTTGCTGTGTTTTTTTAGTTTTTGTTACACCTTACTTATGCACCTCGGTCCTGCGTGGCCTAGTAGTCTAGTTACCTTTCAATGGCATGACCATGGCAATGGTGGTTTCCCAACTGGGCACTGGAGCCATGCGATTTTTTGGACATCTGGCATTACTAGTTTTTGGACATCTGGCACAGTGGTTTCCCTTCTGGGCACTACGACCACGTGGCTAATATCCCACATACAGCTGTAATTTTCTGAAAGGAATCAATACAATACAACACTCTAACTTACAAATATATATATGACATTTATTTCACACAAGTATTGATTATTAAAGCAAACAATTAAAGCAATAAATCCTAATCACAAATGATTGTAAATGCAATCGGGAATTATACTGATAAACCTGATGGAAATATTATATTTATAATACATCTATGTAAAAAAAAGACATGAGTTAAAATAAATTTGGCGATAATCACAACCCCAAAAACAGACTGACCATGAAAAATTGACAAGGCAAGAAGTAGTGACTTGCAACAAAAGTTTTTTGTACGCTTCCCCAACACCGCATAAAAATACAGTTCACATTGCAAATTGATTTACAAAGGCCTTGAGATATGGTTAGGTTTGGAAATATCCTCGAATTGTTGTGAAATGGGCCCATATACTTTGTCTTAAATTATAGATAATTATAGAACAACACACTTAGTAAAAAAATTATTTACTAATCAAACATAAATTAAATTCCAAATTATTTTCTGACAAAAGACAACCAATAAAAAAAAATTACTTAATTACTCGATGAGAATCTAATTGGCAAACTTCTAACTCTAACATAATGAGTCACGGTGCTCTATATCACTCTTTAGCTAAGGCATTGTTATAAAACAAATTTACAATTTCATAGATTAAAATATAACAATATTGTATATATGAAAAATCCACCTCAATCTTAAACATAAGTGAAAACAATTCAAAAAACACCCCTATACTATAAACTTAATAGTAATTTACAAACATGGCTAATTACAACCCTAATGTCTTTCTTTTAAAAAGAAAATCCCTCGGATTTGCATTTAACAATTTCTTGCTAGTAAATTATTCAAAATACATCATACCATAAACCATGGAAGGAAGTATCTTTTTCTTATCTAAAGTATTTAAATTGCATAACTATAATAGCAAAGCATGAGAATTGAAACTAGGTCATTAACCACCAATTTTCTACCTATTAATAAAGCACAATTACTAAGGGAACCTAACACAGGTCAAATAATGACATAATCAAGATTATAAAGTATAGTATGTGAATTCTAATATAACTATGTAAGAGATTTAACTATTTTCAATTTGGGTATGATGTACAAATATGATACTAGGAAGGATCCAAATGCATTCAAGGACATCTGCAGTGGATAATCTGGATTTTCCATGAATCAACATACAGACAAATTGTTCATTGTAATCGAGAAAAGCAAACAAATTTATGATCTATATCTTCTAATGTAAGTTTCAATTAGCTCATCTGAAATGTCATTAAGGTCATCCTTTCCAATAAATATCCTAAACAGTTCTTGTCAAGAAAGAAGTCTACATGATTCACGTCAAGAAAGTTGTGGTCAAGTGAAATTAAGTGAGATTTGTTCACAACAACCCAAGTTCAATCCCCCAATAGAACATGTTGTCCCAAAAAAAGGAATTCACTCGCAGTTGGATATATTGTTTAAATTAAAATAAAAACTTTACC
>ML792168.1:354250-367849 GCA_009831015.1 Picea engelmannii | reverse complement strand
CTGCAACTGATCTTTGTACATGACCTTTTCATTAAACACCAAATCTCTACTCCTAATGATTTTATGATTCTCATAATCCTATAAGAAATAACTAAAATCATTAACATCGTATCCAACAAAAGTACACTTCTTGGATTTTTCCTCAAGCTTTGTTGTATTTTCTTTATCAATATGGTCAAATGCTTCACAACCTAAAGTCTTCATAAATGAGTAGTTTGCTTTTTTACCTGTCCATTCCTCCTTTGGAATGTCACCATCCAAGGATATTGAAGACCCTATGTTTATTAAGTAAACTATAGTATATATAACATATTCCTAGAAATGTAAAGGAAACCCAACATGTAATTTCATACTCCTTACACGTTCCATGATTGTCCTATTTATCATTTCTGACACATCATTTTCTTGTGTTGTTCCTAGTGTTAGCACTCTGTAATTTCTCAAGATGAGGAAGAAATTGACAGAGGAAACCAAAAACTTATTTGGAGTCCAGGATCTATCCCTCCTATACCCAGATAGGGATCTCTCTATAATATTTAGCTTTGTTTGTTGGGAATCTTAGGCTAGTTATGATAGTACAGGGTTTGTTTTGATTGATTGATGGTTTGTTGGATGTTGGCTTTATGTTTGGGCTTCAAAGATCATACTTGCAAAGATATAATGGGGAAATATATGCACACACTTTAGCACTTTGGGTTTTTCATTGTGTATATGGGATATAGAGAGGGTTTCAAAATGAGCATGGTCTCATGAATTCGTTTATATCATAAGAAAATGAACATAAATGTGAAGCTTCTCCAAAACAGAGCATTGAAGTAATGAATTATGTTTATCACCTAAGAAATCAATCACATGAAAAATGGAAATGTAATGGAAAGGAACAATACATTCAAACATATGATCACAGAAGAAAAAACACTGCTAAAGAACATACCATAGGAATCCCAAAATAGTAGCTGCAAATTTTGTCTATTAGTTCCAACCAAGTTTTCTTATACAATAATGTTCTCAAAGTTCAATTCCACAACATCCAACCACTACAATGACAAAGAAAATGAAATATATAGAACAAAAAAAACGTATCCCCACTCTCATGGGTCGAATCCATGACTTGTGGAGCTGTTCCCCAAAGGTCTCAACCAAAACCTTAATGACTAGGGAGGTTAACAAACTCTCCCTCAATTTGAGAAACAGATTCATTTGACCCAAAACAACAAGTCACTTGCATGTATCTACCTTATGTGACTCTTAACTATCATAATTACTCCTCTATGTCATCATTACATTAGTAAAATTCATTAATTAAATCAACAAAGGTCAGAAAAGCCAAACTACTGAAGATAACAGACCTTCTAGAAAAAGTGCAACGTGTGAAGAAAAACCGCAGTGTGGGATTGCGGGCCACTTTTGGAGGCCTTAATGAACTCCAAATTGGGCTTAGGATAGAGAATTGGAAATATCTCTCTATATTCTACACAATGTACCCCTTAAGAACTGAAAATGATCAAGTATAGCCCCTCAAAAACCAATTCTCCCAAGTCTACTCCAAAAGCACAATGTGGGGGTGAAAAAGTGCAATGTACTTTTTAAAGTGACTTTTGGATGGGTTTCCATGCTCAAAATTAGGATATTTATAGATCATTGGAAGGATGTGGATGTCTAGTTATCAGTTTACTCATAAATAAATTCATTTGGACACTCCATGACAGAGAACAGTGCATTTTCCCAAGACTACTCCAGAAGTGCAACAACTCTCCCATAGCAATTGTATTTTGGGCATTTATCTCAAATAATAATACCTTTGTATAAAATGAAGGATTTTTTTGTTCCTTGGTGTATTATTGACAAGTATTATTGACAAAAACCTCTTTCATTTTTTTTCCAATTCATCTTCCTTATTTATGAAACCAATTTTGAAGTAAGATTGTCCCTATGTGTGGCAAATGATTTGTCTCTTGAATGATCTCTTGAGAAATGTTGAAGACATAATGTCATGTGATGAAGTGGGCTCATAAATGTTGATATTACCTCCCTTTTTATAGGGCTTCTTATTTCCTTCCATTAGTATCAATTGGCAAGCAATCCCTAGTGGACAAGAAGAGAGAAAACAAAGTTTTCTAGGGGGGAAAGGGATAGGAATTTGGTAACTTTAGATGATAGAATGAGGTGGTTAGGGAGTAGGGATGAGTGTAAGAAAAATTAAGGAGGTGGGGAGGGATGTTTGGTACCTTAGGGAAGTGGAGGGAGGTTTAAAGGATGATGGAATAGGGCTATGGAATTTTTACACAGGCATATACTCTTGGCTGCCCAAAAACGTAGTGACTGGAAGCAAAACATATTTTTGTTTTTAAATGTATGGCCCTAAACTTATGAGGAAATGGTTGATCATGAGTGAGAGATTCTTTAGCAATGAAATGAATGACAGAAACGAACAATGATGGTCTTTTATAGCTTGTGAATTTTATTTCTTTTCATCGTAGTGTGGTGGCCCACACTACGCCTCTCTCAGTTTTGCTTTGGAAACCATGTATCTTAGGAACCTTTGAATGCAGCTTGAGATTTTTTGAATCTTATTATAACATATTCATTTGAAATAAAACCCTTTTGAACCAATTTGTATCACTACTCCTTGGCATGCCCATTTTATGAATGGAATGAGAAATTCAATGACTAAAACCCTAATGACCTAATGGATGATAGTGAGCTGAATGAAAACCATGATAATGAGACTCATATGACCATAAAGACTTGTGAGTGATGGCACATCCAACTAAGTGGATACAATGACTAAAACATGACAAATTTTGTAAAGGAGTAGTAATATCCCTAGACACACTAGCAAGTGACCAAAATTTTATTTGAAGACCTAATGAAACCATAAAAAAATTGACTTGACACCCTAAAAAAACCTTGTAAGAGAATATTCGAGTTACAACAAGATGGATTTTGCTACGCAAATGTTGTAGGTAGCACTTGCACAGCAGTAGCCAAAATTTTCTACTAAAATGTTATAGGCACACTTGATTAGCAAGAACAGTAGGAGGTGATGATAATGTAATTTTTAAATAAGTACAAGTCTCCAGCAAGTTGCTACCACCAGAAGTTGCATAGGTTTCAAGAAAATTCAAGTGCACTATGCAAGTTCTGGGAATGACTGTTTTTGAAGTCAACTTCAAGATCGCGTTACGAACAAATGGAGAGGATTTTGGAAAAAAACAGAGAGGTATTTTTCAAGAATGATCTCAATAACAAAAACTCACTTTTTACACAAGTGTCATAGTTTGAGAGATTCAAATGAATCTTTATGGTCCATTTTTCCATATTTTAGCATTTAATGTTTTCCTATTTTAGTCATCATCTTTGGGCACAGATTCTGAGGAGATGGAGAAGAATTTTCAAAATCCTCTTTTAGTTTTTACACATATGTTATTATTTGGAAGATATGAAATGATCTTTGAGGCCTATTTTCTAGAATTTCACCAAGCCAGATTTGCTAACAGAGTTCTACAATATTTGAAATTCGACTTGATGGTCCTCCAACTTAGCAATGTGGATCCAAAATTGATATGTATATTGAAGCTTGGATACTCTCCTATCATATCCCATGATTTTCTTTTCAGTTGGCACATTTTTAGTTGGTCAAAAATCAAACCCTAGATAGTAGGATATGAGCAGAGTTTTAACAAATATTCTTTCCTAAGCTATTGTAACAACTCTCTATTTTTTGTAAATATGGATTTTTAGCTCCTTAGGCTAGGATATGATATTTATCTATATATTTTATCACTTTTAAGGTGCAAAGAGGGGCAAGGTTGGAAGAAAGTATAGTCATTTTGATCCTTATTGTAATATTCTTTGAATCTGAACGAAATACAAATGCAGAAGTCCTGAACTTTTGATGAAAACTATTCTAATGGTGGTGGTCTAAACTCTATACTCTTATCTTTGTTTAAATTGGATAATTAAAGGGTCTAGAATTCATCTAATGGTGCTTTATACTCAAGTGATTTAAACTTTGTTTCTCTTATTAAATAGGTCATAATTCATCTTTCATGGTGCTTTGATTCTGTTATATGTTTCTTTTCCTCTTCCACCCTACACAACCAAACTAAAAACTGAAAAATTTTCACCTAATTTAGCCTTTTTTCCTATGGAAAGTTCTACCTACCAGTCATTGTTTTCATTCATTTTCAAATATTGGCTCCATTGCCCAATGGTACTTTCTCTCTTTCTTGTCCTGCATCTCTTTAAAACAAAAACAAACCTATCTTATATCATAATCTGACCTCTGAGTGTTATTCTTGTATATTTCTTGAGTGTGAAATCCTTTTGATTTTTTGAGAGAGACCTCTCTGATTGTACAACTCATAATACAATCTAAAGTTGGTTGAAATATTTACCTTGGGGTTTCTTTGATACATCCCAAAGAAAATACCAAGTGTTAACAAAACCCATTAATGAAATCACATGTCACTTACAAGGAATTGATCCTGGGTGGCGAGGATAACAACCATTCCTCCCAACCACCCAAGCTACATCCAATGGACAGCAGACAAATGTGTTATCCACAAGACATCATGAATTCTTCATGTAGGTATTCCATGGAATTGAAATTGTTTTGACGTATTCATTTGGAGATGTCATACATAGTTATGTTATCCCATAACTTTAAAAGTACACTAATATAAGGATCAAGATATACATCCATATCTCTAACATGGTAATTACCTATTTATTTGAAAACATAAAAAATTAATTTCTTGTACATACAAAATGTGTAACCCCAAAAAAATGGTATGTTGTGAACATTCCTAAAATTAAATACCTAGAACAATTAATGCCAACATTACATGATCCCTAGTTATTGGCATCCAAGGAATAATGTTATTATTTATAACAAAAACTAGGCAAGCCAAGTAAATGGATCTGATATCTTTAGATGGATTCACACCATTAGTTTCCATTAAAATTCTAACATTATCAGGTTATTCCTTAAAAAAGGACCTTATTTCCTTGGTGTTTATGAATGCCAAAACATCTCTAAACATTATCATAACACCATATTCATTTTTCTTGTGTGGATGATAATCCATAAATCATGTTATGTTTTTGCACCTAAACAATTGTTGGAAACATGGTATTATGGGGATATGATGAAGAACCTTGTGGTGAAAATTATTTGTTACATAATTAGTTGGATATATACTAATTCCACTTGCGTGGAATTCAAACATTATTGCATGTTTTCCATAATATATAATGTAATCATTAGTACATGCATTAATTGTTTGATACTCAATTCTTATATCTTTCATAAGGGAACAAAATTAAAAAATCATGTATATTACAATTATGAAAAAAGAGACAAAAACTCATATTTATTGAAAGAATTATCTTCCATACCTTAGAATATATCATACATGTGTTAAAAATATGGTTCAATACCTTCAAGTTGACCAACAACAAAATATCAAAGAAAATACTTTTCTTTGTGAATTTGTATAGGTGTTTTTATGACTTATCAATAAGAGTTACATCATGAATACCTTCATAGATATTATATATGGGTGTGTTCTCAACCATGAAAAGAAGGTGTCATGGATCAAACTATTTATCCCTTAATTATCAATAATATCAATGCAACCATGAAAAAAAGGTGGCATGGATCAACCTATTTATCCCTTAATTCTCAATAATATCAATGTCATTATCTTCCATAGAATTAACTACAATTCCATCACACTCACCATATCTATTACAAATTGCAACATTATGAATTCCAATAATATAATCTATAAATTGTCGTGGATATTCCATTGGAATAGTTCATCCCAGCAAATCTTATAATATTTTGGAATCTTAGACTATGCAAACAAATTTTCCTTAGATACCATATTAATGAATTACTAGTTTTTCTTAAATTTATGAAATAACTAAAATACAAAAATTAAAGGAATAAGAAAAAGAACACACCATCCACACTTAAATGCACACAAGATATATCATGGGAAACCCAAGATAGGAGAAACCCCATTTAGAAGGTGAGGCCTATGCTCTTCTCTCTTTTATTTAGTTATGGAAATGTAAATACAAAGAAAGAGGCACTCACTATGGAGTTTACTTTGACATTATGGCCTGTATGGCTACTACATATTATTTTCCTCCTCAGTTATACTTTCAAAATATTACTCCTAGATGATATACTCAATTGGAACAAGTACAATTCTAAATAATGGAATCCATTATCCTCCTAGCGACCCAATATTTAACATAGCCTAATAGCCATCTATGGTTACGGTTTTGACTTCCTCAACCCTCAATTAGTGATAAGGATTGGAACTTCTAGAATATTCTTGAAATTACACACATGTCTAGTCCCATATGCATGAGTAATCGAGGCTGCCATGGAATCCATGCTTACCATGGTGGTCAACAAGGTAGGTCAACTTGCAGAAGGCATAACTTTTTCATACAAGCTCTGATTCAGGTGATGTTTGCACCATTGGAAAGGTCTCAGTGTGTAGATCAAAACCGAGGGTGTGTGAACAAGTTTTGGATGATGTAATGCCAAAAAAGTTGTTTAATGCCTCAAAATGAATCTGGAAGGTTCCAAGCCCCAATTTTCCAAACTAGGACCTACCACTAATGTTGGAAAGTTAGTTGTCATTGATGTCAATGTTGTAAAGTTGGTTGTCATTGATGTTAACTCTAGAACAAGCCCTGAAGCAAGTTTGGAAGTCTCTAGAAGTGAAGGGTGTATTTGAAGAATTCTCCAAAGTAGTCCACTTATGGCATAGATTTAAGCATGGCCCTCACGGGAATATGCTATGAAGAAATCTACAAGAAGCACTGAAAAAGTGACTAAGTAGTTATGAAGCCCCAAAGGAGTGGTCACGAAGCCTCAAGTTGATTTGAGAAAAAGAGAGTGAAGGACATTGAAAATACATGCAAAGCTCTCATAGATGGATAGTCCTTGTCATGTCATTTCCAACTGTAGGTGGCACGCCACATGGTTTCTCACGATTGATAATTTACACCCTTTTAAAGATAAATCCTTAAAGTATGGTTAAAAATCCCCTAAACAGTTGCAACAAGAAGTTACAAGTCACACCCAAAATTGATTAAAGGAGAAAAGTTATTGCAAACAATAATTTACAGGTCAACTCAAATTCAAATAAAGGAGTTACTTGGAATAGTATAAACACTCATCAAGAAGCCTCTCATTTGATCAATAAAGTAAGAAATCAAGAAAGTATGTGATCTCTTAGTGAATATGAGGTAGTGAAGGAGTGCGAAGAAGGAAGTCTTAGAGCCATATATTGGAGAAGGGTTTCTGGTAACCCTAATTGAGAAAAAACCTATGGGTTAGGTATATGGTGTCCCATGAGGCTCCCGCAGGTTACACAACACTCATCAAGCTAGGCACCACGAGTTGACCAGTCTTGTTTAGTGAGGCTGAAGTAAAGTTTGATGAATATGTTATCTTCTTGATGCTAAATTTGAGGAAGGTTTTGATGGCCTAATATCTGTGCACTAGGTTATTTACATGAGAAAGGGTATGTTATTCTATATATTTTGAGGCTTGTATCTGTTGGAATTTAATGTTGTTCGATTACATTCAGTTTCTTTACAAATTTACATGAACTGAAGCATAAACCATGAACAATAGAAATAGTAATAACCAATATCACAAGAAGAATAACCATGCACAAAGACACAAGTACAATAGAAAATACTACGAAAAAATGATTATAATAGATTGCTATATTATTACAATGATGAGAGTTCCATATATAGAGAACATGTGGTGACCATCCATGAAAAGATGCATCCCTTGGATAATAAATAATTGTTTATTTATTATATATATTTATACCTTTTATTATAAATATCATGTCATATTATATATATATATATATATATATATATATATATATATATATATGGAAGAATGTCTTCACGATGTTGTCCAAACGTCAACACTCCCTCTCAACGAGGGAGACATTCTCAACCAGGGTTGCTCACCATAGGTACACCCCTCTGAGTGAATGACAACTTGATGCTAACTGACACATGGAAAGCACCTCAAGCACCTCCAGTCCATATTATTCCTTTTCATGATCAAGGAAGGACTACACCTGGGACCATTTATCACAAGTACAACTTTGTGATAAATGCATCCTATATTCCTTGGTTTGCATCCCAATATAGGAGAAGGTCTACTCGATTCTTACTCGGGACATTGTAGAAAAAGGTTTGTCACACATGGCACTCCCATGTGGACTTCTAAAGGCTACTCCCTCTAGAAACACTAAGGTCAACTACCCATAGTGTGAAACGTCAAGGTTAACTCCTTGACATGTCCTCATGTGCTCTCCATAAGGGACATTGGGCTATAATCCCAAACCCACTTATCCGTTCTCAAATAAGTGTCCTCATAGATCAACTCAACTCAGTCACACTGGAGTAACATATGGAGAATGTTTGTCACACATGGAACTCCCATGTGGACTTCTAAAGGCTACTCTCTCTAGAAACAATAGGGTCAACTCCCCATAGTGTGTGGCGTCAAGGTCAACTCCTTGACATGTTCTCATGTTCTCTCTGCAAGGGATGTGTCCTCATGTGCTCTCCAAAAGGGACGTTGGGCTATAATCCCAAACCAACTTATCCCTACTTGGATAAGTGTCCTCATAAATCAAATCAAATTAGTCATATAGGACTAGGATCTAGAGAATGTCTCAATAATATGCAAACATCAACACTCCCTCTCAGTGAGGGAGGCATTCTCTCCCATGCCAATTCTGTCATGGAAGTACTCAAACGTTTTCCTAGTAAGGGGTTTGGTAAGAACATCAAAAACCTACTCATCTGTAGGAAGGTACTGCACTAGTACTTCCTTCCTTTGCACCATGTCTCAGATGTAATGGTACTTGATCTCAATATGTTTCAAATTATCATGAAAAATTGGATTCTCTGAGAGCTTCAGACATCTTTGGTTATCAAAATGAATAACGGTGGAATCCAACACATGTCCAAATAAATATGCAAGGATCTTGTGAAGCCACACTGCGTCTCAGACTTCCACACTCAATGCAATGCACTCTGATTCTGTGATGCTCAAGGCCACATAAGTATATTTCATGCTACACTAGGAAACCATGGCAGATCCTAAAGTGAAGCAACATCTGAAGGTTCTCTGCCTATCCACTGCACTCCCTACCCAATCAGAGTCAGTATATCCCTACAATCTCATGTCAATACTAGAAGTATATCTCATACCATGTCCAACTATGCCTCGCAGTTATCTCAACGCATGCTTCGCATCAATCCAATGTGTCTATCTCGGTTGACTCATAAACTGGCTAAGTGTACTCACTGAATAGAAAATATCTGGTATGGTGTTAACTAGATACATCAATGATCCAATCATTTGTTTGTATAGGTTTGGATCAATCTCATCGGAATCAGAATAAGACACACTTATTTTATTTAGATTAGTCACCATTGGTGTAGCCATGGGCTTACAGTTCAACATCCCAAACTTTTTCATTATCTCGACTGTGTACTTCCCTTGACTCGGGAAGATCTCATTAGTTCTCTACCACACCTCTAGTCCCAAGAAGTAGTGCATCATACTAAGGTCCTTCATTTCAAACTCATAGGCCAATGCATACTTGCATTCAACAATAAGTCTCTTTGTACCGGTAAGGAATAAATAATAAACGTAGAGGACCAAAATCAGGGACTCGCCATTAAAATTCTTATAGTACAAGTTGGGATCAACAACACTTTTTTTGAATCCCAAAATCGTCAGGTGTCCATAAATCCTTTCATACCAAGCTCGAGGTTCCTTATTGAGTCCATACAGGGCCTTCTTCAACTTTCACACATGAGACTCCTTCTCATGTATCACAAAACCATTTGGTTGCTCGATGTATACTTCTTCTTCAATATCTCCATTGAGAAAGGTTGTCTTCACATCCATCTGATGTAATCTCCAACCCATGGATAATGCAAGGGAAATAATCATCCGGATAGAAGTGTATCGAGCAACGGGAGAAAATGTCTCCTCATAATATATTCCCTCCACCTGATAGAATATTTTAGCAACAAATCTTACTTTGTTCTTCTCGATGCTCCCATCAGCTATGTGTCTAATCTTTAAGATACACTTGGAAGTCACTACAGACTTCAACTCAGGTCTCAGAACAATATCCCACACATCTTTCTTCATGATGGACTGATAGTCCTCCATCATGGCATCTCTCCATATTGGTTGATTAGATGACTCCTCATAACATGAAGGGTCGGAATCAATGAAGTGGATCATAGTTGTAGCATAGCATGAATATCTCTAAGGTATATTTCTCTCTGAGAAGGTACATGGATTATTTGCGTGTACTTCTTCCTCCATTAGAGTTTGATGAGCCCATGTAGGTCTCTTCCGAATTACTACAATATCTCTGGGAACATCGATTGGAGCTATAGGATCAGCGGAATCAATAGGCTCAACTATCTAACTCTGAATTGTTGGAAGGTGAGGAGGAGAAGGAACCATCTATTCCTGTCTCTCACTATCAATCTCCATGTGATATCCTCTAGATATGTTGAAGGCTACCTCCTCCTCAAAGGTAACATCTCTCCTCACCTCAATCTGTCTCTAACCAGGGATGTATATTTGGTATGCCTTTGAAGACTCATTGTACCCCACAAATGTACCCTTTCTACCTGAAGGGTCTAGCTTGGTCCTTTTCTCCTTGGGTACATGAATGTATACTAAACACCCAAATATCCTAAAGTGTCCAACCATAGGCTTCACTTTGGTGACGGCCTCCTCAGGATTCATGTTCCTCAAATTCTTATGAGGACTTATGTTCTAAACATACACTATAGTCATGGATGCTTCTGCCCAAAGAAACATAGGCAAATGTTGATCATGAAACATTGCCTTGACTGCCTCAACAATAGATCTATTCTTCCTCTCTGTGACCCCATTCTGTTGAGGGTTGTAAGGAACGATGTACTCCATATTGATCCCTAACTTAATGCAGAAATCACTAAAATCCTGGGAGGTGTATTCTCCTTCATTATCTAATCCCAACACTTTGATATTCTTTCAGGTTAGGTTTTCAACCTGTGCTTTGTACTCCTGAAATATGGAAAGGACTCCATCCTTGGTATTCAAGAAGTAAATCCAAGTCTTCTAAGAGTGGTCATCAATAAAGATCACATAGTATAACTATCCACTCAAGGAAGAAACTTTCATGGGTCCACATAAATCTGTATGAGCCAAGTCTAAGATCCCCTTGGATCTTTTGTCACTACTCGAAAAGGACCCCTTGGAATTCTTTCCAAGAGCACAACCTTTGCAAATTACATAATGTTCAACATGGATATTTGGAAGGCCTATCACCATCTTCCCTAAAGCGGGAAGAGCTCCATAATGTAAATGAGAAAGTCTCATATTCCATAGTTCGCTCAAACTGATAGAATCATGTATCAAGGCTTGAACTAGTCGAACAGTCAATCTGTACAAGCTATCCTCTCGAACACTAATCACCCGAGAAGAATCTATATTAGAGTTCTTGTTCCATGTAATAACATTTCCATCAGAGAAAACAACCTTCTAGCCTTTGTTCTCTAAGGATGAAATAGAGACAATGTTCCTTCTCATCCTAGGTATAAATAATACATTACTCAAATGGTGTGGGGTGCCAGAATCAAGTTGTAAGGAAGTGGATCCAACTCCCTTAACAATATATCTATTATCATCACTAAGTACAACATACAAAAAATATTTTTTCTTTACTAGATCTATAAGGTTCTCTTTGTATCCAGTCATATGTCTGGAAGCACCACTGTTAATCAACCAAATATCATTACTAGTAGGAACCATACATGAGAGGTCTGAAATGAAGAAGAAATCTTCATTGTCCATGCTTGCATTCCTTGACTTCCTCTGAGGTGGTTCTGAATCAACATTAGTAGTGGAAGCATGTTGCTTTCCTTTCTTCAATGTAGGAAAATTTTTCACATAGTGGCCATACTTGTCACATATGAAGCACTGAATCTTTGACATGTCCTTCTTTTTGTGTTATGAAGCTGGTGTTGACTTCCTTCCTCTAAATTTTTTGTTGAAACCTCTTCTTTTTCCTTTTATTTTCCTTGCATGAGTAGTAAGGGTTTGATTTTCATAATGATGGGAACATTGCATGCCTCTATCTACAAGTATAGTCTCTTCCTAAGTACATTCTTCCCATAAATGATCAAACTTGGGAAATTTGGATTGCCCACTGATACTTTGAATGAATGGATCCCAATGGCTTGGAAGAACATTAAGGGTAATCATGACAAGTTCTCTGTCAGAGATGATTTCACCAATATCACCCAACTTATCTATGATCTCTGAAATCTTCATGAAGAAGATGGCAATTGTATCTGATTTCATCATGATCTTGAGATTTCTGAAGTTGGTGTCTCAAGGAAAGTGTGTTTTTGGTGTTGTTTCTCTCAAAAAACTTCTTCAAGGCATCATACATATGCTTATTTTTCTTCAAGTTGGAGATGTGAGAGATTAAATGGTCTCTCACATAATAGATGATGATATTTCTGGCATTTTCATCATTCTTCCTCCATTGAGACTTTTCAGCATCATCAGTTGATTATGGTACAACTTCTTCAACGTACTTCATTAGATCACTCTCTTCTAAAGTGATCATAAATATATATTTCCAAGAACTAAAGTTGGTTTTTCCATCAAGCCTATCTTCCACCAAAATATGGTTCATCGTGGTTGTTGGAAGAGTGCATAAATATTAACCCGAGTTGCATTTGCAGTAAAACAATAAATTGCAGGAAAGGTACGACAAGTTGTTGTAGAAGGTCAATGCTTGTGCAATAGTCTTCTTTCAATAACGTTGATATGATACCATGTTGGAATTTAATGTTGTTCAAATACATTCAGTTTCTTTACAAATTTACATGAACTAAAGCATAAGGCATGAACAATAGCAGTAGTAATAACCAAGATCACAAGAAGAATAACTATGCACAGAGACACAAGTACAAGAGAAAATGCTAAGACAAAATGATTATAATAGATTGATATATTATTACAATGAGGATAATAAATAACTACATATTTATTATATATATTTATACCTTGTATTATAAATATCATGTCATATATATATATATATATATATATATATATATATGGAAGCATATCTTCTTGATGTTGTCCAAACATCAATAGTATCTTATATACAAGATACTATTGATGTTTGGACAACGNTATTCTTCCATATATATATATATATATATGGAAGAATATCTTCTCGATGTTGTCCAAACATCAATAGTATCTTGGAAATGTTTGCATATCTTGGAGGTTATGGCACATGTTTGAGGCATTTGGAACATTGTTATGGTATATGCTTTGAGGAATATCTTGGTTGGTTTGGCACATGCTTAAGGCATGTTTTTTCACATGGTGAAGGCTTGTATCTTGTGACATATTTTGGTACATGGTTTAAGGTATATATTGGATGTTTTGGTACATGCTTGAGGCATATATTGGCACATAGTTTGATGCAT
>ML792168.1:270741-349589 GCA_009831015.1 Picea engelmannii | reverse complement strand
GGTGATGACTTGTTGATGATATATTGCTGATATATGTTGCTGATATGTGCTCACATCTAATTGGTTATAAATGAAAACAATGGGTAATGAATAAATGTTGAATGCTAATTGATGAGTTTTTGTGCAAGAGGGCAGTTTTGGGAAAAAGAGCCCCACACTCATTCACCCCCCCTCTAAGTGTGGTAGGTGTGTCCAACAGAAATAAAATGTTGATATCAGGTACAAGAAGGTTTGGAGAAGAAAACAAGAAGAAATGTGAATGAATAAATCCCAGGGATCATACTCACAAGATTTGCAAATGTGCAAGATCATGATGAATCTACAAGCAAAGAGGAAGATTTCACAACTCATAATGATGATCCTATAGTAGAGCAGGCTTATACATTATTCTAATCCATTCAACTTGGAGACTCCTAGTAATGTGAATATTGAAGAGGGGTAGTCTAAGGAATAGCTATTACAGATTGGAGAACTATATTTCAGGTAGTTTGAAGTGTTTGTATATTTTGGGAAGAAATATTCAAATTGGTTTGATGGTTGAGGTATAAAATGTCTCATGACAGATTGATTATTTAAGGAGCCATTTTCGTAACACATCCCTGTGAAGGTATGAAGAGGTTAGCTCATAGTTACGAGGAATTCATTGGCACACTTTTGAGGTAGAGATTTGTGATTGTATAGAGAAGGGATATATCCATTATAGATTCAAGAATGTGTACTTGTTGCAGACTTGTAGTGTTTGACTTGAAGGTAGAGCAGACTAGTAGACATATTTGATTCAACTTGAGAAGCAAGAACATGGTGTGATCGTTTGCAACAGATTTGGAGAAGTATTTGATAAAGTGGCAGATGTGTTAGAATTTTGTGCAGTTTAGTAGCAGAGTCGTGGATAGTTTTATGACATATGGACAACGATATTTGGTAGGTTTAGGAGATAATACTTGACATGAATCGGAGAAGATACATGACAATGGATGAAAGCATGAGCTCAAGAGGAATTGTATAAACACTCATTGGAATTTTCATTGAGAGGAATGCTTAGTAAATCATATGACTTAGAAGAGAATCATATTGACAGATGGAACTACCTAGTCACAGGAAGGCAAGTCGTGATAGGCACAGCAAGACAAGAGGAGAGAAACCGTCAGGAGGAGTTATATTGTTAAAGTCATATTGATGAATGATTATGTCATTGATGTCAACTCAATGAAGACATGACAATCCATGAAGACTTGAAGTCAAGTGATGAAGGAACCTTTACATGAACACTTTTAATATACATTGATGGATTACGCTAGGAAGTAACAATGGACAAGAAGCCTCGAAAGAGAGGACAGGAAGCATATACAAGAAATACCCACATTGATTTACAGGAAATCTTGCAAACAAGACAAGGGGAGAGAAATAAAAAAAGGAGAGAAATATCATAATAAAATAAAAAAGGGGGAGAAATATTTTCAAAAGAAAGTATATTGTCAAGGAAGTTACCCATTTCCATTGATCTCAAAGTGGGAGAGAAATTTTAGAAGCATGAAGAAAGGGGGAGAAATGATCACATGCGGAGTATGAATGTTTCCATCAATGAAAAATGGGGGTACTATTGGAAAGTTAGTTTCCATTGATATCAATGCTGGAAAGTTGGTTTTCATTGATGTCAACCCTAGAAGAATCCCCAAAGCAAGTTTGTAAGTCTCTAAAAGTGATGGGTTTATTTGAAGAAGTATCCAAAGTGGTACCCTTATGGCGTAGATTTAAGCATGGCCCTCATGGGAAGACGCTTTGAATAAGTATACAAGAATCCCTCAAAAAGTGGTTAATTAGTTATGAAGCCCCAAAGGAGTGGTCATGAAGTCCGAAGTTGATTGGATAAAAAGAGAGTGATGGACATTTAAAATACATGCAAAGATCTCATAATTGAATAGTCCTCGTCATGTCATTTCAAATAGTAGGTGGCGTGCCACATGGTTCCTCATGGTTGATAAGATATACCATCTTAAAGATAAAGCCCCGAAGTATGGTTAAAAATCCCCTGAACGATTATAACAAGAAGTTACAAGTCGGGTCCAAAATTAATTAAAGGAGAAAATTTGTTGCAAACAAGAAGTTACAGGTTAGCTCAAAGTCAAATAAAGGATTTACTTGGAATAGTATAAATACAGATCAAGAAGCCTCTCATTTGATCAATAAAGTAAGCAATCAAGCAAGTATGTGATCTCTTAGTGAATCTAAGGTAGTGAATACGAGGTAGCAAAAGAGTGCGAAGAAGGAAGTATTGGAGTCGAAGATTGGAGAAGGGTTTCTAGTAACCCTAATTGAGAAGACCCCTGAGGGTCAAGTATAGAGTATCTTGTGAGGCCCCCACGGGTTACACAACACTCATCAAGTGAGGCACCGCGAGTTGACTGGTCTTGTCCAACGAGGATGAAGTAAAGTTTGATGAAGATGTTATCTTCTTAATCCTGAATTTGAGGAAGGTTTTTATGGTCCGAGATCTGTGCACCTAGTTCTTTATATGAGAAAATGTATGTTATTCTATATATTTTGAGGCTTGTATCTTGGAAATGTTGTCATATGATTGTAGGCATATTTTGGAGGTTATGGCACATGTTTGAGGCATTTGAAACATGGTTATAGTATATGCTTTGAGGCATATATTAGAGGTTTTGCACATGTTTCAGGTATTTTGCACATGGTTATGGTGCTTTGAGGCATATCTTGGAGGTTATGGCACATGTTAGAGGACTTTGACACATAGTTATGGTATATGCATGAAGCATATCTTGGAGGTTATAGCATATGCTTTGAGGCATATCTTGGTTGTTTTGGCACATGATTAAGGCACTTTTTCGCACATGGTGAAGGCTTGTATATTGTGACATATTTTGGTACATGGTTTAAGGTATATCTTGGATTTTTTGATACATGCTTGAGGCATATCTTGACACATAGTTTGATGCATATCATGGTTGTTTTGAGCACATAATTTGGAGATTTTTTTGTTGATATTCTAATGCATCCCACCTACTCCCCCATAGGGCTACATGACCTCCTGATCAAGGACCTCCGATTCTTGACTCAAACGACTCTTTGAAACCTTGATGGTCTCATTCTGTATCTAAGCATAGGCCCTTTCAGCTTTCTGGCGTAGGTCTTATGGCACTCGCGAGGTCTTGGAGTTTGGGTGCTAGCTCCTTTTCTGATAAGCCCCTCCTTGATGTGACCTTGGGAGATGAACTCACGTAAGTACGTGATTGAGGGCACGTCCAAGGTTGGTTTGTAACCAAACTACTTTTCGCCCCGCAATTCACCTCTAGCCACCACTTGTCCCTTTACAAATACCATGGTCTCGATTGTGGCCCACCCTCAAGTTTTTAAAGATCAAGCACATTATGTTCCCTTAATGCGATGTGATCATCGATCTCATGATATTGGCAGTGCTTCTGAACTGATGGCTCAGATCTGTCCCTTTTCAAACCTGTAGATCATATATGACCCCTTTCAAATCAACGGTTATGATCGATTTCACCTTTCGGCCTTCGGGAGTTTCAATTATCAAATTTTTGGCTTCCCCCAGAATCTTCCAAAGTCTGAATCCTTGAAATTTCGGATCTACTGCCACCTGTCTCCCTTAATCTATGTCCATGATCTCCTCTGTGAGATCGGCCTTCGAGAATCCCAATTCTCAAATCTTTGCTTTCCTCCACATGTCAGTCTTTTGAAGTGGAATATTTGTTGGCACCTGTCCCTCACAAATGGATGTATCAGATGAACTGTCTCTCCAACCTTCGGGAGTTCTTTTTCTATACCTCCTCTTTCTTCTGGAGTGATTTCTCCGAAATGGAAGATCACCTAACACGCATCCTCCTCAATCAATGAATTTGCTTCTGCTTCTGAACTTTGGCCCTTTTAACCAGATCAATGGTCCTTCACCCCCCCCTTCCCGATCAATGATCGAGATCTCATTCTGGTCTTTGGACTTTTCTCCCTTCGCTTTCCCCCAGATTTCTAGATCTGGTGTCACGTGTCCACCTTCAAATCGACGGCTCTCATCTACTTTGAGATTTCGGGCTTCGGGATTCTCAAACCTCAACTTCTTCATGCTCTGCTTCTCCTGGAGAATTTTACCTAGAGTCCACGATCCAATGCCATGTGTCCTCTCGCACATCGATGACTCCCAATTGCTTTTGCTATTCGGGCTTCGACGATCTCAAATTCTCCTCCTTCGTGTTTCTCCCAGAGTGCTTTCACCCGGAGATTGCGATCTGTCACCACGTGTCCCTCTGGATCTAATGATCTAGAATTCTCTTCATCTCTTCAGGATTTGGGAGTTTCAAACTCCTATGCGCTCATTTCTCCCAGAGTGCTTGCACCCAAAACACACAGTCTCTTGATGCGTGTCTTTCCCTTGATCTCATGACTGTTATTTGTTTCGGTTCTTCGGGCTTCGAGAGTTTCAACTCCTACGCACTTGTTCCTCCTAGAGTGCTTTCACCCAGAGACTCTGGTCTACTGACATGTATCCCCCTAGTGATCAATAGCTAGGACACACTTTGGGTCTTTGACGATTCTGCTCTCTCCTCGTTCACAAACTTCCAAAGTTTTTTTGCTCCGATGTTGCAAATCTTTTGCCACCTGTCCCCCTGGACGATGGAAGGTCCCTAATCACTTTGAGACTTAGAAACTTTGGAAAGTCTTCTCTCCTGTACACAGAAAGGGTTAATGCTCGTGCAATTTACCTTGGATCAGATGATTGTCGATCCTCTACGCTCAGATCCAATGACTAGGATCTGTTCTTCTCCTTTTTTCTCTCCTTTGATGTCTGGACGTAGATTGGGTGGTCTAGATCTCTTCCCAAAACCGATCTAATGGTTGTTGTCGCTCCTCCTCCAGATCTTTTGACTTCTTCTGACTTAGAACATTTTCTAAGTGTTCAAAGGCCTCGACCTTTTCTCCTCCTGCGAGCTCGACTATCTTATGTCTCGTCCACATTTCTTTTAACGCTATCTCTCCTGATCTTTGGGACTTGGAATAAGTCTGTCTCTACTCTCTCTTTGCGCTATCTCTTCTGATATTTTTAACTGACTCAGAACTCCTAAAGAGTATCAACCCTTTTTTTTCCTTTCAAAGGAAAACTTTGTGCCCAGCTAGCAATCTCCTGCTCATGCACACCTTGGAGAGATCTTTCTTACATAGTGTTCTATAACTCTGTCTCTCTTTGTGCCTTATCTGCACAGTTCCTCCTCCAAGGTATTCAGTAAACTTGAGGTTCCTATTGAGTTTGTGATCGCTCTGGTGCGCCCTCCTGGCATGTTCTTTTCTGACTCCACAGAGTTCATATGCACACTCCTTGCGTTGGCTATAGAACCGCCAATGTTCTGTTGTGCACTCCTTACATAGCCTAAAGAACCCGAAACAATATTTTGAAATCAATGAAGATAAAGAAATATATCTTCCTACTGCAGATGAAATCTATCATGCATCTACAACATACATAAACAGACAGATAACATTCACAGAATATAGATAATTCATAAACACACCATGTGCAGGAAAAACTGTTTTTCTTTGTATTAGATGAATTTATGTTTACAAATGTGTACATAGACTGGACTACAACAGAGTCTCATTTCACATTTATCCTACTCCTATTCCTGATCTTTCGAGCTTCTCGGGATCTCCTCTCCTATCTCTCATTAGTCTCCTTGAAATATGATACAAAGATCTCTTTACAAAAGAGGGGCTCTACGGGCCTATCCTCTCCTTCACCTAACCTCATCTATTGAATTTAAGTTTCATAAATGGCCATCTAGTATGAATTGAACGTAGAGCCATCAACCCATTATCCATTAAAGGTGACCTTATCTTCTTCATGTACAAAGGCATGGCTTGGTTTTCACTCAATCTTACAGCAGTAATCCCTATAGGATCATATTTTGAATTTAAAAATGGGAGGGTCGATGCCTCTCCCTCTCTTGAATGCGCACTGATGTGATGGAATGCTGGCATATTGATGATTTGGAGTGATGCTCCTGCATCATAGTCCACTTCTAGGAAAATCATGAGCTCCTACTCATGAGCTCCTGCTTATAAGATCCTCTATTTTGTTGTTGAAATCCCCCCAGATCCCAAACTTCCCCTTGGATTTTCCCTCTTACTCCTTTTCTTTGATGTTGTTGTTGTTGTTGCTTCTTTTTCTTCTTCCCTACTGTTGTGGCAGGATCTCCTCCATTCAACTTCCCTTTGTTGACTACTTATTGTGTTGGCCTCAACATTAGCTCTCTTATCTCCTCTATCACCCTATCTAGCTACTCTATTGGTTGGTTCTCCTTATGCAGTATTCTTCATTGCACTTCCTCCTTATCAATGGGTATATCATCCTGATCCCCCATGTTGTTTTTTTCTTCTGTTGCATTAGCTTTCCACCTTGCTCCAGACTCTAGTTCTGCTGTCTCATCACTGAGCTTCTCCTCGGGCTAGTATGCTCCTCCATCTATCTCCAATCTGATCTATTGGATGTGTTGTCTTTGGAATATCACCCTTCTCTCTAGGGCTTCCAATTCTTCATATAGCTCAGCAAAATCCATGCTGTCTGTTTCTCCTTCTGCTGCAAGCTTCAGTGTTGCAATCATCTCCTGTTCAACTTCCTGGCTGAAAATTTTGAGAAATTTGACTGAATGTTATTTTCCTTCTACTGGGGAAAACATCAATGTCTACTCCATCTCCTCTTCTTTGATAGTCTCTATTGGTTTTCATTCTGTTGCTGCACCTGCAACACTTATGCTAGCCTCTACTTGACTGCTTGGTAGGAATGATTTGATTCCTCCAATGATCATAACATTCCTTTGATCCTCCTCCTTTGTGATGTAAGTATTTAACTTCTCATCATCTTCATTCAAATGGTTTACAAACCCACACGAGTATTCATCTATCAACACTCCTTGCTGATATGAACTCTCCCCTGAGCTCCTGAGACTTTCAGACAATCTCATTTCCCTTCCCTTGCCCACCTGGAAATTTGGGATTTCTCTCCTACTCTCTTGGCAGTCTATGAGATCTCCTGATCCCATCTCATTTCCCACCTAGCAATATGAATTTCAACTGCTTTCCTCCTGACAGTCTAAGATATCCTCACTTGATCTCATATCATTGCTCACCTGGCATTTTGAAAATTCATCTTTGCCCTCCTGGTAGTTTATGAGACCTGTAACGGATCTCCCTTCCTCATCACTGAGGGTTTCTCCGACTTTTGGATCACAAATGCAAACCAACTCCTCCTCTGTGTCACTGAGGTTTTTAGCATGCCTCAACCACCTTTTCAATTCTTGTTGTTTCTTTCTAACCAAAAACTTTTGAACAAGCCATTTTACTTTCCTATTCATAGGCCATTCGTACCTCTAGCATAACTTTTCCTCCTCTTGCATCCTCAATGCTAGCCTCTCCATCCCTGCTCTTATCTCTATGAGCTCCAGATCCATCCCTGGCTTGCTTTTCTAGTTGCAGTCTTCTCTTCGACCACACTCATGGCCTTCGGTAGCCATTTCCACCTTTTTCTTTTCCTTCTGACAATTCTTGTGGATTACTCTGCATCTGAGAGCATCTCTAACTCCTCCTACAGCTCACCTGGATGTATGTTGACTACTGTGGACTTGCAACAATCATTCACAGAGCATTAATACTTTGTCTTCTCCTTCACCTATTGTCTACAAGTGAACTTATGCTTCTGATACTACTTGATGTAACCAGACTATCTCCTTCATTTCCTTCATTTTAAATCTACAGACGAAAAGTGTGCTCCTTTTTCTGCCATTTGCAAACAAAATTTTGGTCTTCTCCTCTTTATATTTCGCATGAAATATACAGACAAAAATTTGGCTCGGATACCACCTGATGCAACCCCCCTACTCCCTTGTAGGGATACATGACCTCTCGGTCAAGGATCTCTGATTCTTGAGTCAAACAACTCTCTGAAACCTTGATGGTCTCGTTATGTATCTAAACACAGGCCCTTTCGGCTTTCTGGCGCAAGACTTATGGCACCCGCAACCTTCCCCTTCGCGCTTGAAAAATATCATAGTGTTGGCACTATCTCCTTTTCTGATAATCCCCTCCTTGATGTGACCTTGGTCGATGACCTCACGTAAGCACGTTATTGCGGGCACGCCCAAGGGTGGTTTGTAACCAAACTACTTTTCTCCCCGCAATTCACCTCTATCCACCACTTGTCCTGTTATAGAAAGATTTGCCTCACCATTGCTATCTTTCACAGAGGGCCTTTTTCCATTTCCCTATGCAGACTTGTCATCCCTTTTTTTGATGAATCCAAAGCCAAAAATATACATTTTTCCACATATACACTCCCTATCTGCTATACAAGATGTGTATACACTGGCTGCTCAACTACAACCCACGTACATCGGGATTTGTGCCAAAAAATACAAAATGAAATCGAGTTTCCATGTCACGATGGGAGATATCTGATCCTTGGCGTTCCATATATTGGAAATGTTCTGACTCGACCCTTCGGTTGCATTCTGAAGGCTATAAAATCACAATTCCAAGCTATGGAAAAGAGGAGAAAACATTCAACTTTGAGAGCAAAGTTACTCTGGAGAAATTAATTCATATTGAGTCTTCATCCCTTTGTCCCTCAAGTCTGAACACAATGTTCATCCCCCAAGCTCTTTCCCTATTGTTGAGAGAACCTCATTGACTCTCTCCTATGAGCTTGCCTTTGGTGGAGGATTGAAGTGGTGGAGGCCCAGTTGGAAGGAACTTGGTTTCTTGGTTTCGAACCGTGCCGACACGGAAGTCTGTAATGTTGTCACTTCTACTGATCAATTATTAATAGAAATACTCCTTTCTCGTCCTATTGGTATCTTAAAAATATATGATTATTATCCATGGACATGTTTGTAATGTTTATTAATGGATTATGTTATCTGATGTGTTAACCCCTTTATATCATCACTATGTACTTGCTCTACTTGTTTGTTAAGAACTTATTGTAGGTATAAAGCTTTGGGTCGAAGTGCTCAACAGTGGAACATCATCAAACGTTGGATCAAGGTAGGTCTCTTTCTTATATTGCACATTAGCTTATATAGCATATGTTGGAATTGAGTTGATTTCTGTAGTCATACCTGTCTTTTGTGGTTTACCCTTGGCCATAGAGAGTTTTTCCCTTGTAACAGAAATGGCGAATCCACTGGGGAGAGATATTCCTTCTAAGGGTTGAAGTGCTTTTTCTTCTTGCATTGCTCTTTTTCCTTTGTGTTTCTTATCATATCACTGCTTGACAGATTCTATTCACTCTGGGTCTGAGTTTTCATCCTTTTTTCCTTTGCCTGGCCTTGTTTTAAAGCATATACGCTCCTTTTTCTTGGATAGGCATGTATACCCGCTTGTTGTCTCACTGCAGGATGCGTATATACGCCATGTTCTCCTGAACAGTCACGTATACCACTTCCCTTTGCTTGTTTGCTTGGCTTAGTGATTCTTGGGTGAGATTTGATGATTGTTGAGCCTTCTTAAGTCTCTGTAGTGCCTGTTGAGTTTCTCTGGGTTGAAAGGAAACCTGTTGGGAGTTGAATTTTTGGGCGTAGTCTTTCTCTTTGTTTTTCATCCTTGTTTGTCCTTGAACCATGGGATGTTTTCTTGGATTCTTGGTGTTCTGCTTGAGTTATTTCATTTATACACAATAGAATTTATATATTAGGTTGCTTTACAGTCCATACATTTTCTCTTTAATATATTGAAAATACAAAAAAATAGGCATTTTGCATTGGTTAACATTTTTTTCTTTGAATCTTTATCATTATCTTAGTTCATTTTCCAAAGATTGCATTTACTTCTGAATTCAAGAGTTGAAATTGAAAATTGCACTCTTTTTATTAGCATATTATTCATTGAAAAGTTAAAGATAGACTTTGCATTATATTCATATTCATTTTCTTGCAGAGTCATAACATCATGAGTTTCGCTTCCCTACCCTTTTGAGAAATCATGACCAATGAAATTTACGCTTTAAACTAAAATTGATTAGTCAGGATTTTATTTTTAGGGTGCACAAACTAGTCTAGGATTTAGTGCCTTGAAATAGGATTTTGTGAGTAAACTTCTCCAAGGCAATTAAATCGACATATGTGTCTGAGACAGGGAGTTGATAAGTCCATTGTATAATTGATAATATCAGGAGGCTCCACTCGCACCGGAGTTAATCACAAGGTCGCATTAAGTTAGTTGAATGGATAACCCCTGGATACTCACCTAGCGTCAGAGATATTTCTGTGGATTTATTTGTATTTGGGGATCTTGCTAGTACCCATACCTTTGTGAGAGGCAGTGATTTCAAGGTTTCGGGCTTTGCTACCCTACCCATATGGTGATCCGAACTTATGACTTCTCTCCTGTGCATCAGTTATACAGTGGTTTATTAGTTGCTTGACTTAGGTATCTCATAGGTTACTTGCAAGGGTTATTCTTCTTGTACCTTGGGTTAGATAGGGGTCAGACAACACACAACATTTATGGAAGATTACCTCTCCGAGGGGATCCGACCGACTGGCTGTTAAGCCCACGAGGGCCCCTATAACTGATTATGTTACCTCCAAACTTTAGCAGGGAGTCTCAGGTCCCTCTTGGATGAGACATACCTTCTTTAGTGATGGAGGCCACTCAACCACTTTAGCCCGTTTGCATGCATAATGGTCGTTTGAATTTTTGGTATGCTCTTTTCCAAATCGTTATCAAAAATAGAAAATATTGTTGAGTGAACTTGTCTCTTTCACACTTGTAAATTGGATTTAAAAAGACATCTATTTGGCACAAGTTTACCCTTTTTTCACACCAAGTAGACTAAAAGACATAAAAAGGATATTTTTTGGCGTTAAGTTGTGATTTCATCTCATGCCCTCGCTTTTAGTATTGAGCCTTTAGTTGTTTCTCACTTTGTGTTATAAACCATTGCCTAAGTAGTTTTTTCATCCTCAACCAAGCATAGCCTTGTTTATATCCTTCGCAATTTGACACCCTATACCCTGGAGGGAACATCACCCCGAGTGTCCATCTCCCGCATACATTTCCTTGCATTAAGCATAGGTACATTCCACTATTGGAACTAGTTTTTCTTAATTGCGACACTCATTTCCTCCTCTGTATCATAGCATTCATTTGTTATGAGAAAACAAAAAAATGGGCAGGAAGGGAGTACTATATTATAATTGGTAGCATTCGTGTCTCCTTTGAAAAGAGCACAAAGTTATTGAGTCCTTGCGTCATCATAATTTTAAATTTAACATGGACCTAGGAAGCCGATCTCGTTACAAAGTTTTCTCTACCGACTGGTTACTCTTCCAGTCCCTATAGAGAACGTTATTAATGCCTCCTACATCTAATAGTCACATCATTGAGTCTATGCTCCCAAAGTCACCATATGTCCCATGCTCTTGTTCAAAGAAAGTCTATCAACCTGTTTCGGCTACTCTTCAGAAATATTGACTTTGCATGTCGGCCATACCCTCAGTTTGTCTCAGAATCACATGATACTATGGTCTTATCATGCACCCTAGCCCTACTTTATTCATCGATAGGTCACCTTGAAACCAACAATCGAAATTTCATCATTGGTCATTGACTGGGTGGTTTCCCTTGTGTTCGACGGCAAGACATCTATTCACACTTTGGGATTTGTGCAGTGTCTTGGATGCCATTAGCCTTATTGGTGGTATCCTCACCTTTGTCAGCAGTTTTCATCATTGGCTGTTATTCAGAGGGTCTTTTTCGTATACTACTTGCATTTGATATACACGAAAGACGCACAGGGTCATTGGTTCGTGAACATGTTCTTCGTCTGATTTCCACCATATCATGAAGCTCCTACTTTGTTCCTCGTGTTGACTAATGAGAGATTCTTTAATGCTCTCCTTTCAATGGGTCTCTTTCCATCGACTTCATCTCATTTATTCTAGATACGAGACCTAGAGTTTTATGAGTACCTTGAAGCTTGCAGTCATTAGTGGTAGGCTCTCTCGCCATTGACAGATGGGAATACATCAATGTCTCCTGATCAATGGATTTCTCAAGTGTTCGACACCAACTCCTTTATTCACACTTGTAGGAATGTACTCGATGCCTTGATACCTACTTTCATTATTGGTAGGTTGTCTCGCATTTGTTAATGGTATACCTCAATGACCGGTAATCAAACGATGTCTCATTGTGTTTGACCTCAACTCCTTTATTCGCATGATGTAGACTTGCACCCTTGGCAGATAATGTAGAACACTTGAAGAAATCACTATGTTGCCACAACTTTCCTGAGATGTTGCTTCCCTTTCATTAGACCAGCACCTATTCGACTTTAGTGATCATGGGAGATCAGATTGTACTACATGGTATAAAAATATCTTAAGATTGATTTTGAGACTGGTTTCACTAGACCTTGTTTGTGACTATGACATCTTTTGGCATGCAACCACATTTTTATTTTCCTATTCATGGCCATGAACACTTGTTTGGTATACTTTCCACATAGATCTGCATTGTATTCTTGGCAGCCATGTATGCAAAGTCAGTATAAAATGTAATAAACAATTGATTTCGTCCAATTGGTCCTCTACCACTACACTTCTGGGTTATTTATAATGTATTTCGGCCATCGCAGATACTCCTCTAATCTCACACATTAGGGGGCATCTGTTATAGGAAGATTTGCCTCACCATTGTTATCTTTCATAGAGGGCCTTTTCCATTTCCCTATGAAAACTTGTCATCCCTTTTTTTGATGAATCCAGAGCCAAAAATATACATTTTTCCACATATACGCTCCCTATTTGCTATACAAGATGCATATACGCTGGCTGCTCCACTACAACCCGCATACATTGGGATTTGTGCCAGAAAATACAAAATTAAATCGATTTTCCATGTCAGGATGGGAGATCTCTATTCCTTGGCATTCCATATACTGGAAACATTCTAACTCGGCCCTTCGATTGCATTCTGAAGGCTATAAAATCACAATTCCGAGCTATGGAAAAGAGGAGAATGCATTCAACTTTGAGAGAAAAGTTACTCTAGAAAAATTACTTCATATTGAGTCTGCATCCCTTTGTCCTTCAAGTCTGAAGACAGTGTTCAACCCCCAATCTCTTTCCCTATTGTTGAGAGAACCTCATTGACTCTCTCCTATGAGCTTGCCTTTGGTGGAGGATTGAAGTGGTGGAGGCCTAGTTGGAAGGAACTTGCTTTCTTGGTTTCGAACCATGCCGACACGGAAGTATGTAATGTTGTCACTTTTGTTGTTCAATTATTAATAGAAATACTCATTTCCCTTCCTATTGGTATCTTGCAAATATATGCTTATTATCCATGGGCATGTTTGTAATGTTTACTAATGGATTATGTTATCTGATGCGCTAACCCCTTATATCATCACTATGTACTTTCTCTACTTGTTTGTTAAGAAATTATTGCAAGTATAAAGCTTTGGGTCAAAGTGCTCAACGGTCGAACATCGTCAAACGTTGGATCGAGGTAGGCCTCTTTCTTATCTTGCACATTAGTTTATATAGCACATGTTGGAATTGAGTTGATTTCTGCAATCATACCTATTTGTTGTGGTTTACCCTTGGCCAGAGATATTTTTTCCCTCATAACATGTACCTTTACCAATACTGTGGTCTCGATTGCGTCCCACCCTCAACTTTTTAAATCTTGAGCACCTTCTATCCCCGCAATGTGAGGTGACCTTCGATCTCATGATCTTGATGGTGCTTATGAACTGACGGCTCATATATGTCCCTTTTCAAACCTGCAGATTAGATCTGACCCCTTTCAAATCAACGACTATGATCGATTTCGCCTTTCGGCCTTCGAGAGTTTCAATTCTCAAATTTTTGGCTTCCCCTGGAATCTTCTGAAGTTCGAATCCTCGAGCTTTCGGATATGTTGCCACCTGTCTCCCTTAATATACGACCATGATCTCCTCTGTGATATCGGCCTTTGGGAATCCCAATTCTCAAATATTTTCTTTCCTCCACATGCCAATCTTCCGAAGTGGAAGATTTTTTGGCACCGATCCCTCGCAAACAGACAGCTCAGATGAACTCTGGCTCTCCAGCCTTTGGGATTTCTTGTTCAATACCTCCTCTTTCTTCCGAAGTGATTTCTCCGAAATGGCAGATCATCTGCCACACATCCTCCTCAATCAACGACTCTACTTCTGCTTCGGGATTTTGTTCCTTTCAACCATATCAACAGTCCTTCGACCCCCCCTTCCCAATCAACAATAGATATCTCCTTCAGGTCTTTAGACTTTTCTCCTTCTTCTTTCCCCCAGAGTTCTAGATCTGGTGCCATGTGTCCACCTCCGAATTGATGACTCTCGTCCACGTTGGGATTTCGGCCTTCGAGATTCTCAAACCTCAACTTCTTCATGCTCTGCTTCTCCCAAAGCATTTTACCTGGATTCCATGATCCAACAACGTGTTTCCTCCCGCAGATCGATGGCTCCTTGTTGCTTCAACAATTCGGGCTTCGACGATCTCAAATTCTCCTCCTTCGCTTTTCTCCCAGAGTGCTTTCACCTGGAGATTGTGATCTGTTGCCACGTGTCCCTCTGGATATGATGATCTAGAATTCTCTTCGACTCTTTGGCTCTTCGAGCTTCGGGAGTTTCAAACTCCTATGCACTTCTTTCTCCCAAATTGATTTCACCCAAAACACATGGTCTCTTGATGCATGTCTCCCCCTTCATCTGGTGGTTGCTATCCATTTCATCTCCTCAGGCTTTCAGAGTTTCAACTCTTGCACACTCGTTCCTCCCAGAGTGCGTTCGCCCAAAGACTCTGATCTGCTAACATGTATCCCCCTAGTGATCAATGGCCAAGACCCACTTCAGGTATTTGGTGATTCTTCTCACTCCTCATTCACAAACTTCTGAATTTTTTCCGCTCCAGAGTTAAAGATAATTTGCCACCTGTCCCCTTGGATGATAGACAGTCCCTAATCACTTCGAGACTTTGGCAAGTTCGCTATCCTGTAAAAACAAAGGGTTAATGCTTGTGTACTTTACCTTGGATCAGACGACTGTCGATCCTCTACACTCAAATCTAACGACTAGGATCTATTATTATCCTCTGCGCTCTCCTCTGATGTCTGGACGTAGATCGAACAGTCCAGATCTCTTCCCACAACTGATATGATGGTTTTTGTCGCTCCTCCTCCTAATCTTTTGACTTCTTCCGACTTAGAATATTTTATAAGTGTTCAAAGTCCTCGACCTTTTCTCCTCCTGTGAGCTCGGTTATCTTGGGTCTCGTCCGCATTTCTTTTAATGCTATCTCTCCTGAAATTTGAGACTTGGAATAAGTCTGTCTCTGCTCACTCTTTGCGCTATCTCTTCTGAGATTTTTAACTGACTTAGAACTCCTAAAGCGTCTCGGCCCTTCTGTTTCCTTTCAAAGGAAAATTATGTGCCCACCTAGAAACCTCCTGTTCTTGCACACCTTGTAGAGCTCTTTCTTACATAGTGTTCTATAACTTCGTCTCTCTCTGTGCCTTCCCTGCATAGTTCTTCCTACAAGGTATTCAGTAACCTTGAGGTTCCTCTTAAGTTTTTGATCTCTCTGGTGTGCCATCCTGGCATGTTCTTTTCTGAATCCACAAAGTTCAAATGCGCACTCCTTGCATTGGCTACAGAACCTCCAATGTTCTATTGTGCACTCCTTGCACAACCTAAAGAACCCAGAACAATATTTTGAAATTAATGAAGATAAAGAAATATATCTTCCTACTGCAGATGAAATCTAGCATGCATCTACAGCATACATAAACACACAGATAATATTCATAGAATATATATAATTCATAAACACACCATGTGCAGGAAAAACTACTTTTCTTTGTATTAGATGAATGTATGTTTACAAATGTGTACATAGACTGGACTACAACAGAGTCTCAGTTCGCATTTCTCCTACTCATATTCCTGATATTTCAAGCTTCTTGGGCTCTCCTCTCCTAACTCTCATCAGTCTTACAAATATCTCTTTACAAAAAAGGGGCTCTATGGGCCTATCCTCTCCTTCACCTAACCTCGTCTATTACATTTAAGTTTCGTAAATGGCCATCTAGTCTGAATTGAACCTAGAGCCATCAACCCGTCAACCATTAAAGGCGACCTTATCTTCTATTTGTACAAAGGCATGGCTTGGTTTTCACTCAACCTTACAACATTAATCCATATAGAATCAGATTTTGAATTTAAAAACGGGAGGGTCGGTGCCTCTCCCTATCTTGAATGTGTGTTGATGTGATGGAATGTTGGCGCATTGCTAAGGTGGAGCGATGCTCCTGCATCATATTGGCACAAACCTTATGTGGTTATTGGTATGGATTTGGTTTTGATGATGATGATGTATTAGTATCAGTAATAGTTACAGTGACAGGTTAGATCTGGTTTGATAATGATGATATATTAGTACTAGTGACAGTTACAGTGACAGGTTGAGTTTGGTTTTGATGATGTATCAGTGACAGTAGTAGTGATAGGTTGAGTCAAAATTTGTATTCTAGGGAGGAAGGAAGGGGAAAGGAAATGTGTTTGGATCCTCCTTCTAGTTGGAGCCATATAATATAGGGATTAATAGCTTCCTTAAGGTTGGATCTTGTAAATTAGGGGGTTGGAGCCTCCTTCCAGTTGGAGCTAGAGAATTTAAGGAGTTATATCTTCCTTCAAGTTGGATCCTGTAAACTAGGGGGTTGGATCCTCCTTCTTGTTGGAGCTGGATAATCTAGGGAATTGTAGCTTCCTTAAGGTTGGATCCTATAAATAGGGGGTTGGTGCCTCCTTCCAATCGGTGTTGAATAATATTGAAAGTTAGTGCTTCATGTGAATGTAATATTGAAGATATATATTAAAAAGGGTTATGTGGTTTTCTCCCATTTCGGTTTCCACGTAAAACTCTTGTTTATTGTGCCTCTGTTGTTATATATTTATGATATGTTAAATGAAATCATAACTGAATGGAATTGTTGATAACTTAATGTTTACATGTTATGGTTGAAAATGGTAAAAATTGCTCAATATCGATTCACCCCACTTCTCAGTATTGGTGAATATTCCAAAAACTAAAATGGCCCTGCAAATCGATTCTTCCAATTGTTTCCACATTGAAAGTATCAATATATATGAAAAATTATATGACGATCAAATCCATATCATACCTCCCCATTTAGGGAGGATTTTTTTCCCCAAAAAAATTATTGAATGAGGAGAGGAAATCTTCTCTCTACCTCCTCCCTAGAGTACCATTCTTCTTTTCCTGGAAGTTGTCCTTTAAGCCCGATCTTATAAAGGTTATGTTTCCCTCATCTTGTAGTTTTGGACTTCCTCTGCAAAACTATGTCCTTTTCCAACACTTACTAAAAATGTGGTGTTAAGTCCTCAATGGTAGGTGGGAATTTCTCCACCTCATGATCCAACATGGAAGGCTCATAGAAATTCAAACTCTCCACATTCACGACTAAGTAAATTCCCATGTATCAGGGTAGAATGATTCTATAGGCATTATCTCCCACCTTCTCCAATACCTCAAAAGGCACATACCCTGGAGCCTTTATATTCTTACCAAGACCCTATAGTATTTGCTTATTCATTTGTAACCAAACTTTGTCTCTCACTTTAAATGACTTCTTTATTATATTTTGATCATGTTTGGTCTTATAATTTTCTTATGACTTCTTCAACATCTCCTGTACTTGAAAATGTATCTATCTAATATTTTCGACAAATTTCTTTGCTTTCAAGGATTCTCCTATGATGTCTTCCCTCACTCCTCCTTGATGTCCATAAACAACATCCAAGGGAGAAGGTGGAAAATATCCAAAGAAAGTTTCAAAAGGGAACTTACCAATAGAAGTATGGATTGCTCTGTTATAAGAGTGTTGAATGTAGATCATATTTTCATCATAGATATTTTGATGCTTTTGATTGTAACCCCTAAAAAGATATACAAACAACATGATGAATACTTCTATCTACCCATATATCTTTGGATGGAATTTTATAGATCTCTTAAACTTCGTGTCCATTTTATCCAAAAGTGTAGTTCAAAAGGAACTGATAAATCTAGTATCCTTGTATAATATTATGCTCCTTGGTATCCCAAAGTTCACCCAGACCTATTCAAAGAACATGTTTGTTTCTTCTTTTCCTCTTATGGTCTTTTTACAGGGAATAAGAATACACATATTTTTGAACCTACCAACTACCACACAAATATAGTCATGTTCCTTTGTGGTTATTGGTAAACCACCCACAAAATCCATGGAAATTATTACCCAAGTTCGAGTGGGTAAAGTTAATGGATGTTATATACATTTCTTCCTATGACTAGGATTTTTGGTACAAAAAAGTATGCATCCTCTAATACATCGTGCTACAACTTATTTCATTTTGTGTAATATCCCTTTCTCATTGAGACAAAAGCTCAAGGATGTAGTATTCTAGCTACCCCTCAAGACTATAGTCCAAGACCAATAAGGGGAAGGAAAATATGGTTTTCACCAAGAAACCTAAAGTTATATTATTAAAGTGACATAAGTAAAAAGGTTAAGTAGATTAAGGATGTAAAGGAGAATTAAATCAAAACCTTAGCAAGTGGGAAAAAGTAACTCAATGACAAATTACAAAAAGGAGGTATAAAAGGAAGAGGAGGGTGCCTCTCTCATCATCTTGATATCATTATTCTCTTGTACTCTTGAGCTAGACATCTTATGTTTTGAGGGTTTTGAGTGAACAAACCCTAGAAACTAGCAAGAAGGTGAAATATTCCTTTGTTCCTGGTTCAAGCTTGGCCAAGGAGGTGAAATATCCCTCCCTCACCATTATAATCTAGTCCCAAGTATTTAGCATGCAATATTTGGAGTTTTATGTACAGATCTAGAGGTTTTTCCAATAGTCGGGTGCACCATTGGAAGAGAAGAATCTCAATTTGATTGAAGGAGACTTGATCTTCATTTCTACACAATTGGAGGTCTATTGCTAGGGTCATAACACCCTTTTGTAGCTTATACTACAAGGGTTTCCCTCTTGGATGATTTAATTTGGCTTGGGTCGAAATTTTGAAGGAGGGCGCAACTCCCAATGAGGAGACTCTTAGATATGAAGGAATGCTTGGGGGTTTTCACTCAAACTTGGATCCCTCCCTCTCTCTAGCCCATGATCTACATTTTGAGGGTATTTTGGTGTTGTTTGGAGATCATTTAATACGAGCCTAAAATATTGAGCATTTCTATCCATCCAGGGCCATACCAATTCTAGATCCAACCATCAAGGGTTGTACCAATATAGATCTTAAGGATTCCAGTCATGAAGGGAAAGAAATTAATCTTGTAACAATATATATTCAGTGGGTGAAGGCAGAGAGCCTTTATATATTCTCTATTGTACCATATCTACAGATCCATGTATGAGTATCTCTTCTAATATTAAATAAAGGTTAGATTTGAAGCCTATTGTATTATTTATGTCTTTTTTTCCTTTAATAGTGTTCAAATCTTGTTTTTATGTCATCAATGCAATAAAAATACAAGAAAAATTCTTCATCACATCTTTGTCTAATCACAAATTTCAAAAATCAAATAACAACACGTAACAGCAAACCCTAGTTCCTGGCCGAAATATCTAAGGAACATAACAATGGTATCAGAGAGAAATTCCTTCGCCAACCTGTGCAAAATAATAGATGACTAGAATAATAGGTCACAAAGGTCATATAGTAACAATTAATCCATAAGAGGAAGAATAGGAAGTCATTATGGGAGCGACACATGAAACAGAGAATGCTACCTATGAAGAGACTGAACTTTTGGCAGATAAAGTAGCCCAAACAATGAAGGATGTAGTTCAAAGTAGCCAAGAAACTATGCAACACACTCTTGCAGGAATGTAGAACCATCTATCTTTGGGATAGGCCAAGCTCAAATTATCTCTTACCAGTTTTCAAAAGGGATAAGATAGAATGATAGCCTTGTTTTAGGAACAGAGTAAACATCAGGGTATTCTTTCTCAATTTTTGATGGAGCAGAGGCATGGCAAAGATCCACCCCTGTATGGTGGAAATCATGAAGCTAGTGGATCTCATGGAGGCAATGGGAATCATGAGGAATCCATACATAGAGGTTAGATGGAGCAGCATCGATCCAATGACAGAGTACCAATTCCTTCTCACAAAATCAGTAGGACCACCCCTAGGTCGTACATGCCTACCTTCATAGATACACAAAGGAGGGATGTTAATGCCTTGGATTCAGAAATTATGGGTGAGGAGTGGGAGACTGCAGAAAGAGAATACAATGCCATGAGTGCGGGATTCAGGAGACAGTTTTCTATGGGATATTATTTCCATTTGAACATGAAAAGGAGATTCAAGGAGCGCTAGAGAGGTGTTAGTGAACTTGGATGAAGGGATGGGAAAATGGAGCTACCCACTTTTGATGGATCAGATCACATCTAGGTTACAACATGGGTACAAAAGATGGATGCTTACCTTCAATTGAATCCTATGGAGGAAAGGGAATCTATCAAATTTGCAACTATATATCTGATGGGGAAGGCACATGAATGGTGGTTCCATGGAATAACCACCTTGGGCCATGGGCACATCACTTCTTATCAAGAATTCACTCAAAGGCTCATTGGTAGATTTGAAAAAGGATACCTAGATCGAAATTTCAAGGAGCTTACAAAGCTTAAGCAAACAAGTTCATCTGAGGCCTTTATTGAAGAGTTTCAAAGAGTATTAATGATGGTTCCGGATGTGGCAGAATCTAGATTACTTATGTTGTTTATAGATGGATTGACAAAACCAGTGAGAGGGTGGGTTAAGGCTTTCAATCCTACAACCTTACAGGATGCCATTGAGTGCACCAGGGATTTTGTTGGAGTAGGCAATAAAAATATTTTACACCTAAGCCACATGTTATTCCAAGAGGTTGTGACACTAGACCAATGGACAGAGGAAAGGGGAAGTTAGATGAAGCTACCAGAAGAGATCTAAGAAGTAAGTAGTTGTGTTACACTTGCAAGGACCCTTGGTAGCCTAAACACAGATGTTTAGGCAAAGGAAAAATCAACTACATTGAGGTGATGTATGACAGTGATGAGGAGGAAGATAATGAATGCAATGGAGATATCCATACTATGCAGGAAAACATTAAGGAGGAAGAAGAAACCTTACAAACACAAGGTCATGAGGACCTTTACCCCAAATATAGGACTTTAAAAGGTCATTATTTCTTCTATGAGTGGGGTGCCAAAATTTAACACCTTAAAAATAAAAGGAGTTTTTCAAGGGAAAAGGGAAATAGTATTGATTGATGGAGGAGCTTCCCATAAATTTATTGATATAGCCATGGTGGAAAGGAGGCATCTACCCACAATAGAGTTTGAAGGTTTCTTGGTTGAGGTAGCAGGGGGCCGTACCATATCTTGTGATAGGTACATTCCATAGATGAGATTTACCTTCGGTTGATACAACTTAACACAGGAATTTTATGTGGTTGGCATTCCTGACACCAATATCATCCTAGGTGTGTAGTGGCTTAGCACTTTGGAGCCAATCACAACCAACTACAAAACAATGGAGATTCCCTTCAACATAGAGGAAGGAAGGAGAGTCACACTTAAGGGAATGACAGAGGATTCACCAAGGGTGGTGACAGCCAAGAAGATGTATGCCATATTTAGATGAGAGGAGATAGCTTATGAAGTCAAATGATTTATTATGGATACCGCCAGATAGAGGGTTTGGGCATATTATAGAATTGGAAGAAGGGTCCAAATTGGTCATCACTACACCCTACATGCACCCAAATAAGAATAAAGATGAGATAGAGAGTGATATCAAGGAATTTTTAGTTATGGGACATAGCAGGCCAAGTTCAATTCCCTTTGCATCATCAGTTGTGTTGTTAAAGAAAAAGGATGGAACCATGTGCATGTGCATAGACTACCAAGCATTGAACAAAAGAACCATTAAGAACAAGTACTCCATTCCCCATATTGATGAACTGTTTGATGAGCTTCATGGTGAAATTTACTTCACTAATATAGATCTATGCTCAGGCTATCATCATATCAGGATGAGAGATAAATATGTACATAAAACTCTCTTCAGATGTCACTTCGGTCACTATGATTTTATTTTGATTCCTTTCAGCCTCACTAATGATCCTGCCACCTTTCAGTCATGTATGAACCATGTGTTTAATAAGAATCTAAGGAAAAACTTGCTTGTCTTCTTTGATGACTTACTGATCTATAGCAAGATGTGCAAGGACCATTTAAGGCATGTGGATGAAATTATGGGTATCATGGAGGAAAAATCTTTATATGATAAAGAATCTAAATGTGATATTGGTATGACCAAGGTTTTGTACTTAGGACATATTATTGGGGCAAAGGGAGTGCAGGTTCATCAAGAAACAATACAAACTATCATCAATTGGCCTACTCCAAGGACACTCATAGAACTCAGAGGATTACTTGGTATTTGCAGCTACTACAAAATTTTGTCAAGGGATTCTCCCATATTTGCACTCCTCTAACAGACCTAACCAGAAAAGGGGATTTCTCTTGGACCGATTGTTGGTAGCAATAATATAATTTCTATTTTTTATAAGCTGCCTACACAGGGTCTCTAAATTTTCATTACTCGTCATGAGCATTCTCACTAAACGACACTTGTCACTTGTCGCTTTTTACATATCTTCCTTTTGATTTTTGTTTTCATGACTGTAAGCATGAAAACTCGCAGCTGGAATTGACACTTTGTTTCGATTTTTGGGAAACTATTCATATGGTCTATTATCGAATTGTCGTATTTTTGCTATGAACATGATTGTTATCCTTGTTTATAACTCCTTGGTTCTAAATGTGCCTTGGTCACATAAGTGAAAGACCTCCATACATTAATTTTCGATTGATATTAATGGAGTTTTTGTTCATAAAACTTTTAATTATTCAATTTTTATTTGATACAATTACCTTTTTAATCAAGTTATGGATGTGCGTACTATGGTTTTCAAGTGTTCTGATCCTTATACGTACCCATATGCCAAGGTGTCATATGAAGTACAACGTGATATTACTGCTCTGTATGGCCTCGGGCTTCATGATTTCATTCCCACGCATGGTGATTAACGCCTCTACTTTTGAACTATCAAAGCATTGTTTTGTTCGGGGCTATGGCTCTGTGGTTTTTTATCAAACCCTACCTCTGAGTTCTGTGTTGATTCCCTTCTGTTTGCCATGGCTCCAGTGGTAAGGATTGAGCCCAATGGAATCCAAACCTTGTTATCGTATGATATCGCCAGGGACGATTTAGAAAGGAACGGTTGACGTGTATTCATTGAAAAATTTAAGGGTTTCAATCTGAGAGTTGCCCAAGAGTTCGCATTGACCTTCGACGGCTGCAGAGTGAATATAGGTGATGTGCAGCTAGAGGTAACTGAAGAATTTTTAAGCCAAGCTACGGGTTTACCAGCTGTTGGGCAAAAATGGTTCAAGAACGCAAAAGTTGAAGAGGTCCCCTCGACTTTGTTGTTCACCTCACGGAAAATTACTAGTTGCGACCGAGGTATGCTTGTCTCATCTTTAAAACCTAGGTGGGATGATCTTCTTGCTATTGTGAAACAATTCATTACGCGTGAAGGAAGATTTGGGTTAGTTTTCCTGTATCATCTGCGATTTCTTATGAGTTTCATTGACTTCCCGTTGAACATGCCCTACTTCCTGCTTAGAAGTTTGTACAAGATGGGAAAACAGTTTAGGAGGCAGAGGTCTGATTCGAGTTTATTCCATCATGGTTTAATTAAAATGATCCTTGTGCATCATTTGCAATTACACAACGATTTTTGGGATGCTTTTGTGTTACGAAATGGCTTTGGCAATAGTGAGTTGGGACACGTTGATAAGCCTATTATCACAGAAACCCTCATGAACACTACAACCTCTTCTCCACCACTCCTGCCCTGTGATCCTGTCCCTAATATTGAACCCTCGACGTACCCTGATACTACTTAACCGGACAATCAACCGGGTTCGAACCCTAAGAGTTGCACTAAGACTATTAAAAAACCCACAGGGAAGAAGCTAAAGGGAAGCATCGATGTTAATTATAAGAATAAAAGGGCCGGTCATTTGATCTCATGATGTCCTCGAAAAAAATCCAAACCCTATGTAGACACAAAAAACACAATTGAGGTAAGTGAAGACTCGGATTCAGAAATTGAAAGGTTCTTGGCCGAAGAGGATCCAATGTCATATGGACTTTGCCCTAATAGACCCTACGATTATGTTACCAACCTGCCTCCATGTCTAAAGGATAATCCTGAATTTCCTGGCATTCGATTCTGTGATAAACCTACATGTCACATGGACGATTCTCCAATCGTTAATGCTATCAGTGCCAATGCATAGTCCCTACAGCCACAATGTAATGAATGTCGATCCTGGATTGACAAGTATTATACGGATGTGCCTTTACTACAGTCCTGACTTAAATCTTTGAAAGACCAAGTGGATTCGTTGACAAACGAGAACAGTAGACTCCAATCCATAACTCAAGAAAAGGAAAAACACCTAAAAACTACAAGATCAGTCATTTTTTAAGAATGTAGAGGTAGCGACAGCAATAGTAAACTCCAAGATTGCTTGATATGTTTTGATCCCATGATTTGAGGTATGATCTTTTTCAAGTTTAGCATGATTTTGTCACTCTCAATTTAGGATATACAATTTGTTTGAATAGATTACTTTTAGTTTGTTTTTTTTGTTGAATAAAATATGATTGTAGTTGTAATTATAACTAGCTACAGAATCGTAAGATTCTGTAGCCAGTTAGAAAAATTCAAATTGCTTGATTTTACAATTGAAGACGTATCTAAAATCTTCCCATTTTTATTTGTTTTCAGGAACCCATGATTTTCAAGGAGATATGAAGCACTGTTGAGATCTTCCAGCCATATGAACTTTGTGTTTTTAGTAAATAGATTGGGTTGTTGGTATTTTGATATCAAGTAAAATCAGGGAGGTTGCATCCCCCATATTTTTGGAATAGATTTGATGTTATCAACAGGAAACATTTTGTTCCTAGAACCTATATAAGCATGTTATTTTGTAAACATGAGATCATCTCTGCCTGGGGCAAGACTATGGATTTTTCATTTATAGACTTGAATGAAATATAATACTCGTCACAGCTTTAGCTTTTCGTATTGTGGTTTTATTCAAGTCATGATTATATCAATTTGTAATTAGATTATGATTTCTTTCGCTATCGTGGTATACTACAAATTGGTATGATAAAATTTATATATTATCCATGTTTTATGTTCCAGATTTAACACACAACAATCATTTTGTTCAAACTTGAATTAAGAGATTTATCTTTATCTTTTATTGAACGTTTATACACAAGTTCTCATAGTAGGATTTATCTTAATGTGGCTGCTTGTGAAATCATGAGATTGTTGTGATCATATCTCTTATATGTTCTATCATTCGAATTCCATCATTACTGCTTCACATTTATGAGAAGCAATTGTAGGATCTGTTGCAAGTTTACCTCATCAGACAAGGAGATTGGATGCTACACACTGAACAAATATTGGATGCGGTAACAAGTCAGTTTGTTAGTTTGATTTCATTAGTTTAATGAATACATAAATTTCTTGCAGTTAAAACATCTTCTACTATCTATTATTTCTGTTTTCAATTAGACAGTTTGATATTTCATTTCTAGAATATAGACAGATTAAATAATAGTTTTACTATTGTTTAAAAAATCAATTTATATTCGATTTTCGCAGATTTAGATTAAAATTCGTATTGTGTACATATTATATATATATATATTAGAAATAGAATCATTTATATATATTGTACATATAATAAGTAGAGTTATTTTATAAATATTAGTTAGTTAAACTGTAAATATATATTAGATCTATATATACTTTTCAACGATTGTTATTCATCAAGTTATTGTATTTTCTTTAGTTTTTTTTTTTCTCTTTCTTTAGGACTTAGATCGGCCAATGGAGCCGCTAAACCCGTCGGAGTGGATTAATCCAAACGACTTGGGTTAATTAGACAACCCCGGACCGGATTCACTCCTCCCGTTGATGAGTAGTCAATTTCGCCCGTCAACAAATGGCGCTAGAAGGAGGGCCTGAAAACTATTAATGGCATGAGGAGGTCGTAAGACTCCTACCCCACCTACCTGCTCACCTATAGTAACTAGAAGTCATTTAGATGACAACATTGTCCCTCAAGAAGCAACCTCATCAAATGATGATCTACGGATCACAGTCGAACCAGTAACTCCAAATCCTACAAGTGGTGACATACAAGAGATTGTTCGACAATCTCTCATAAGAACGCACAGTGCCTTAGCCCGTATAAGACAAAAAAAAACAACCTTTGAATCAACCATTAGAATTCTCTGATATCAGAGAACAACTTGGAGGTACTGACCTTACCTTAAACCCTACAGATCCAATCCTCACTCCTGTAATAGGAGGATCTGGTATACCACCATCACCACCTCTTTCATCTCCTTCTTCTTCTGGAGAAGAATCCACTGACAAAGGCAGTTCCTCCTCTCATCCTTCGACACCACCCACACCTATGTCCAACCCGAACAATCCTGCCAGACCCTGGCTCGACCAAGATGCAGTGGCCATACCAGGGCCTCAACATCCTTTACCCAAGCACCCGGAGAAATGGCTCCGTAAATTTGACCCGGACTCCAAACAAATCGCTGAAGATCACATCAAAAAGTTTATGTTAGCCATTAGACTCTGTAGTGTTGAGAATGAAGACGTAGTCCGCAGATTGTTTCCCTACACCTTTGAAGGAAATGCCTCTACCTGGTACTTTTCCCAACAGCTCCACATCATCATGTCATGGGAGAAATTTGAATCCTGTTTCCTTGAGAAGTTCGGAGACGACAAGTCTCTTGAAGTTCTAGTCATGGAGCTTTCTAGTTTAAGAATGAACCCCAAAGAAAAGATCAAAGACTTTAATCAAAGGTTCTTGACACTAAAGAACCGAATCCCCACAGATTCGATGCCAAGCAAGAATCTTATTATCGCATATTATAGGAAATCCTTACATCAAAACATAGTCATTTGGGTAAAGAGATCCAAGAAAACCATTTTGTTAGAAGCCTTCGAAGAGGCCAGTCATATCGAGAAAGACATTCTCAATTTAAAAGATACTACTAGCAACGCGATAGAGACTAGTTCATCTTCCAAAAGGAAAATCGAAATCCTCCCTAGACCTTCCCAAAACAAAGCTCAACCGAAGAGTTCGGATTTAGAAAACTTACAGAAAGTTGTTCAAAAATTGTCCAACCAAGTTATACATTTGAAAAGGTCAGCTGAAGAAGCCTCTTCGAGCAAAGGGCCTTACAAACCCCCTTTTAGGAAGCCTTTCCCCACCAACCGACCTAATTCAAATACTGAAGGCCTAAATCTAGAAAACCTGCAATTTGCTATTCAAACGATCCTCGAAGCACACGATAATTTGATTCCTCCCGAGATTCCTGAAGAAGTAGCAAAACAAGAGACAGTAGAAGGAGATGAATCCTCTCTGAACATTTTTGGACATTTTTCGGATAACATTTTTCAAGCTAATTTCGAAACAGTGCATCCTTACAATACTAGGAGCAAGACAACAAATAAGCCTTCTTCTGAAATCACTACGACTTTGCCTCCAAAATAGTCTAAATCGATTGAGACTAAATAGAATTCAGTAAACCCAAGTTTAGATTATGATTTGGTTGAAGATCTAAAGAATCTTAGGGCTAACATTTTTGTTTATGAATTATCAAAATTCTCTTTTCTTCTGCAAAAAATGCTACAAAATATTGCAGAGAACAACAAAAATAGCAATCCGAACAGCAACAAAGGTGTTCAAAACAACCCCAAAACTCCTCAGAAGGCCTCCGCCAAAACTACATCTGAGCCTCATGATAAAAGAGACCTTCCTGTAAATAATGTAACAAATGTAGATAAACTAGTTTCAGAGGCTGCGAGTAAAAAGCAACAATCTTCCACTGTTAATACTCGTAGAAATGTCCCTCCATTTTTGTTATCTTTTGAAATTTTCAATAGGAATGTACATAAATGTATGGTAGATTCAGGTGTGTCATATAACGTAATGCCCTGGTCTGTTTGTCAAAAGATTAATGCTGAAGTTCAACCATCCAGCTTGAAAATTATCCATCTTGATCGAACTAGTTTTAAAGTGATAGGCGAATTAAGAAATGTGCTTATAAGATTGTCGTCTAATCCTAAACTTCATCAAGTGATTGATATTGTTGTTGTAGATATCCCAGAAGTTTATGGCTTGTTTTTAAGTAGAGACTGGTCAGAACAATTACATGGCTATTTTGCGACGGATTGGTCTCACTTGTGCCTGCTCGAGAATGGAAATCCCAATAGAATCAAGGTAAATCGTGAAAGTTATCTAAAGTTCATGACGACTGATTTAAATGATCCCAATGAACCATTCACTCCTTCTGTCGATTCGCCCGAAATACAGGGGATGGATATTTTTTTCAGTAATTTCATGGCCGAAACTTCTACCATCACTAACCTGGAACAACAGTCTGAAATTTTGACATATACGCAGCCAACAGCTTCTTCTCAATGGACACATGCAACCGAAGAAAATCAAATATGGCCTCTGTATTTCAATGGGTCGAAATCCAAGGAAGGAGCTAGTGCAGGGTGCGTGCTCATCGATCCAGTAGGTAACAAGACTCTGATTGCTTGCCGATTAGAATTCAAATGTACAAACAACACAGCCAAATACGAGGCACTCCTGCAAGGCCTCAGAAAAGCATTAGATCTAAACATTCAAAATTTGACTGTCTTTGGTGATTCAGAAATCGTGGTTAGACAGGTAAAAAATTCTATCCACTGTTTATCTCCGCACCTTAAAAGCTACCAAACTGAGGTATGGAATTTAATGAACAAGTTCTCCACATTTAACATAAATTCTATTCCTAGATTGAATAATTTGGAAGCTGATTTGTTAGCTAACGTAGCTTCAAAACTTTTTCCTGCAGAAGGCTTATCTCCAAATGCATTTTTCGTCGAACTGTTGTTCAAATCGTCTGTCCCAAACAACATCACGAATTGGAGAGTCTTCGATGACGATCAACAGATTATAAGTTTTCTGCATATGGAAGAAACTTTCCAGGGCGCGGTGATCGACGAAGGTACCCATGACGAAAATCTTCGTGACTTTACGGTAATACCAAATCCGAGATCTCCAGAATCTTCATCAGACATGGTAAACTCTATCCCAAAATCTGTAGTTAGATTAGAAAAATTGTATGATCTTCACGACAAGTTTAGAAAATCAGTGAACTGTAAAATAAATAGTTCCTCTTTGACGCATGAAAAAGTAAATCTGGGAACTAAAGACAACCGATAGTGCATTAATTTAGGGGTGGGGTGTTCTATGCAAGAAAAAGTAGCATTTATTAAGTTGTTTAAGGAATTCAAAGATGTTTTTGCCTAGACGTACGACGACCTGAAAACCTTTGATCCTAACATCATACAACATGTTATCCCCATGAAACCCCAAACCCAACCTTTTCAACAAAAGTTAAGGAAAATGCACCCAAAACTTGAACCAACGGTCAAGAAGGAATTAAATAAACTCCTGAATGCTAAGATAATTTTCCCAGTTAGGCACACAATGGGTCTCTAATCTTGTCGATGTTAGAAAGAAGAGTGGTGAAATCCGACTATGTGTCAATTTCTGAAATCTTAACCGAGACTCTGATAAAGACAACTACCCTGTCCCTCCCATGGAACAGATTCTTCAATAGGTATCTGGATATGAAAAATTATCCTTGTTGGATGGTTTTTCAAGGTATAACCAAGTCCTGATGTCTCCTCCAGACCAACTCAAAACCACCTTCCGCACTCCATGGGGCACCTACGCTTATAGAAAGATTCCCTTTGGACTAATAAACGTCGGTGCCACTTTTCAGAGAGCGATGGATATCGCTTTCCGAGGCTTATTCAATCAATCTGTCGTAGTTTACCTGGATGACGTCAGTGTCTTCTCAAAAAATAAAGAAGATCATCTAGATCATTTAAGATCCGTTCTACAGCGATGTCGTAAGTATGGCATTTCTTTGAATCCAAAAAAATCTATCTTCACAGTAGAACAAGGTAAACTCCTCGGATTCATTGTATCGAATGAAGGGATGATTATCGATCTTGAAAGAACTCAAGTCATTTCGAAACTGCCCCCTCCCTTGTCAAAAAATTCCATGCAATCTTTCTTAGGTCAGATAAACTTTGTTAGAAGATTCGTCCCCAGCTTTTTAGAAATGGTGAGACCATTACAAAACCTGATAAAAAAGGATGTACAGTACCATTGGGGACCTTTAGAAAGCCAGGCCTTTTGATTCAATAAAAAAGGCCATAATAGACGCTCCTTCTCTAATGAGCCCCGACTTTTCCCAAGACTTCACCCTCTACATGTTTGCCTCTGACCGTTCATACGCTGTCGTCCTAACTCAAAAGAACGCTGAAAACAATGAAGTCCCAATCGCCTTTATGAGCTCAGCCTTCAAGGGGGTAGAACTTAATTACCCAGCACTAGATCAACAAGCCTATGTTGTTTTCAAAGTAGTAAAGCACTTCCAATCTTATCTGTTTAAATCAAGGACGAAAATCATTGTCCCTTACCCGGCTGTCAGAAATCTGTTAGTACAGAAAGAACTTGGTGAAAAAAGGGAAAATTGGGTCACATCCTTGCAAGAGTATGACATAGAAATCACCCCAGCACAAATAGTAAGAGGCCAAGGTTTATGCAAGTTGGTCATTGATTCAGCTGCAGGACAGCAAGAGGAAAAAGATATGTTAAATCCAGGACAGCACTATCAAAATCAAATGTGTTGTGCACAAAACCCTATTAGTCCCTGGTATGATGACATAAAATTTTGTCTTATGCACGGATCAACTCCTCGTCACCTTGACCCCACAAAAAGGAGAGCACTAAGATTGAAATCTGCTTCTTTTCAGCTGATTAATGGTATTTTGTTTTGTCAAAATTTTGATGGAGTACTAATGCGCTATCTTGAGAAAGATGAAGCAAAAAAAGTCTTATTGGAATTGCATGCAGGAGAAGCTGGTGGGCATTTTGGTGGAGACACCACTGCCCATAAAGTATTAAGAGCAGGTTATTACTGGCCTACCCTTTTTAAAGACTCTCATGCTTTATGTCGCAAGTGTGTAATTTGTCAAAAAGCATCCAGTCGGATACAGAAACCAGCTTTCCCTTTGCAACCAGTTTTGGTAGACTCCCCTTTTCAGCAGTGGGGTCTAGATATTATAGGCCCAATCAATCCGTCATCCTCGCAGCAGCATAAATATATCATAACAGCCATAGATTACTTCACCAGGTGGTCTGAGGCTGCCCCATTAAAGCTGTAAATACCAGCCAGGTAACATCCTTCTTGAATTCAAATATTATTACTCGTTTCGGTATCCCTGAATGCCTGGTATTTGATAATTCTTCTTATTTTTCATCTCTTGAAATGAGTGATTTCGCTCTAGAAAAAGGAATTAAATTAAAGTACTCTGCTAGCTATTACCCCCAAGGCAACAGTTTGGCAGAATCGACTAATAAATTTTTTATCAAAATTATCAAGAGAACAGTCTCCGAAAACCATAAAAATTGGCATAACGCATTGTTAAATGCAATCTGGGCTGATAGAGTAACTCCTAAAACTGTTGTGGGTAACTCACATTTCTTTCTCGTTTACGGTAGAGAGGCGATTCTTCCACCACATGTCCTCCTTCCATCTCTGCAATTATCGCAGAAAGTACAGGAAGAGGATTGTCCCCCTTTGGAGAGTCGAATTAACACTTTATTAAAACTAGAAGAAGTGAGGGCTCAAGAAAAACATAAATTGGATCAACATCAACTCATTGTTAAAAATTGGTTTGATTCCAATTCTGCCTCTGACAGAAACTTTGAGGTAGGTGACCTTGTCCTAAAATGGGACAAACCTCATGAGGGAAAAGGAGAGCATACAAAGTTTCATAACTTGTGGTTGGGACCATTTTTAATTACTGAGAAATTGAGTCCCAGTTCCTTCCGATTACAGAATTTAGAGGGACAACCAGACACCTTTCCAGTGAATGGCCAAGCTCTAAAAGGTACTTTGCCTAATGACACTCCCACATACACTGTGTAAATATTTTTTGTTTTGTTTGTTGTTTGTTTTTCTTTGCTAGTTTGTTTTAATTTTTCCTTTTTGATTATCGGTCTTTCTTTTAAAACATATATGCCTGCATCATGGGCTAGCTTAGATGAAGAGAACAGAAAAATTTCCCCTCTAAAATGACTGTTGAAAGTTGTTTAAACATCAATTGTGATATTTTTTTGAGTTTGCAGCCATGTTGAAGATAACTTGTTGTTTGAAAAGCGTTTCTGGATTTCAATTTGCAACTGGAGGTACTCACGATCATCCATAAAAATTCGTTTTACATTGTCCCCGTTTCTCAAGAGAGAAACTCAGAGATGTCTCCCTACTCCTGAAAGTCGGTTTTATTAACAAACTATTTCTAGATCTTAATGAAGGACAGCTAAGAAATTTCTTCAAGTTCTGTAATTTACTAAGATGTGTCCAAAAACCAGGATTTTTAGCGTCACCCCGCTCTATTAAAAATATTTAAAACTAAATAAACCTTCAGAGAGTTGTGGGAAGTTCTTGTAAACCCGCCAGGATACTGAACAGGTCTGATGGCAGTGGGTAAATGCATGCATGACGCCAAGATAATTTTGTCGGTATACTGAACAGGCTCGCTGGTAGCGAAGCAATGTCAAGTACATGAAAATTCACAGATATGGATTCTTTTTTACCTTAAATGTCCTTCGTTCTGATCTGTAACTTCTTGGTAGGATACAGATATCAGAGTGGGTTAATTGACATCCCTGTCGAGACTATGGATGCCTGTGGCCCTGTCAACAGTATTGAAGATTTTAACTTTAATATCGTGACTCTCTTCTGTTAAGATTGTTGTCAGTTTTCGTCTCTTTAAAATAACAGTAATCTGAAACTGGAATGCATTATAATTGATAATAATGTTCAAACATCTTTTTTGGTTGTTTTCGATTTGAAGTTTTTTCTGATTATCCTAATCTGAACTCGTTCATTTGGCAGAGATAACTGCTTCTCCCAGCGTGTCGCCATTGTTGGTAGCAATAATATAATTTCTATTTTTTATAAGCTGCCTACACAGGGTCTCTAATTTTTCATTACTTGTCATGAGCATTCTCACTAAATGACACTTGTCACTTATCGCTTTTTATATATATTCCTTTCGATTTTTGTTTTCATGACTGTAAGCATGAAAACTCGCAGCTGGAATTGACACTTTGTTTCAATTTTTGGGAAACTATTCATATGGTCTATTATCAAATTGTCGTATTTTTGATATGAACATGATTATTCTCCTTGTTTATAACTCCTTGGTTCTAAACGTGCCTTCGTCACATAAGTGAAAGACCTCCATACATTAATTTTCGATTGATATTAATGGAGTTTTCGTTCATAAAAATTTTAATTATTCAATTTTTATTTGATACACTTACCTTTGTAATCAAGCTATGAATGTGTGTACTATGGTTTTCAAGTGTTTTGATCCTTATACGTACCCATATGCCAAGGTGTCATATGAAGTACAACATGATGTTACTACTCTGTATGGCCTCGGGCTTCACGATTTCATTCCCACGCATGGTGATTAACGCCTTTGCTTTTGAACTGTCATAGCATTGTTTTGTTCGGGGCTATGGCTCTGTGGTTTTTTATCAAACCCTACCTCTGAGTTCTGTGTTGATTCCCTTCTGTTCGCCATGGATCCAGTGGTAAGGATTGAGCCCAATGGCATCAAAAACTTGTTATCGTATGATAACACCAGGGACGATTTAGAAAGGAACGGTTGACCTGTATTCATTGAAAAATTTAAGGGTTTCATTCTGAGAGTTGCCCAAGAGTTCGCATTGACCTTCGATGGATGCAGAGCTAAGATAGGTGACATGCAGCTAGAGGTAACTGAAGAATTTTTAAGCCAAGCTACGGGTTTACCAGCTGTCAGGAAAAAATGGTTCAAGAACGCAAAAGTTGAAGAGGTCCCCTGGAATTTGTTGTTCACCTCACGAAAAATTACTAGTTGTGAACGAGGTATGCCTGTCTCATCTTTAAAACCTAGGTGGCATGATCTTATTTCTATTGTGAAACAGTTCATTACGTGTGAAGGAAGATTTGGGTTAGTTTTCCTATATCATATGCGATTGCTTATGAGTTTCATTGACTTCCCGTTGAACATACCCTACTTCCTGCTTAGAAGTTTGTACAAGATGGGAAAACTATTTAGGAGGAAGAGGGTCTGATTTGAGTTTATTCCATCATGGTTTAATTAAAATTATCCTTGTGCATCATTTGCAATTACACAACGATTGTTGGGATGCTTTTGTGTTACGAAATGGCTTTGGCAATAGTGAGTTGGGACAGGTTGATAAGCCTGTTATCACAGAAACCCTTGTGAACACTATGGCCTCTTCTCCACCACTCCTGCCCTGTGATCCTGTCCCTAATATTAAACCCTCGACCTACCCTAATGCTACTCAACCGGAAAATCAACCGGGTTTGCACCCTAAGAGTTGCACTAAGACTGTTAAAAAACCCACAGGGAAGAAGCTAAAGGGCAGCGTCGATGTTAATTATAAGAATAAAAGGGTCGGTCATTTGATCTCACGATGTGCTCGAAACAAATCCAAACCCTGTGTAGACACAAAAAACACAATTGAGATAAGTGAAGAATCGGATTCAGAAATTGAAAGGTTCTTGGCCGAAGAGGATCCAATGTCATATGGACTTTGCCCTGACTGACCCTACGATTATGTTAGCAACCTGCCTCCATGTCTAAAGGATAATCCTGAATTTCCTGGCATTCGATTATGTGATAAACCTACATGTCGCGTGGACGATTCTCCAATCGTTAATGCTATCAGTGCCAATGCATAGTCCCTACAGCCATAGTGTAATGAATGTCGATCCTGGATCGACAGGTATTATATGGATGTGCCTTTACTACAGTCCCGGCGTAAATCTTTGAAAGACCAAGTGAATTCATTGACAAACGAGAACAATAGACTCCAATCCATAACTCAAGAAAAGGACAAACACCTAAAAACTACAGGATCTGTCATTTTTAAGAATGTAGAGGCAGTGACAGCAATAGTAAACTCCAAGATTGCTTGATATGTTTTGATCCCATGATTTGAGGTATGATCTTTTTCAAGTTTAGCATGATTTTGTCACTCTCAATTTAGGATATACGATTTGTTTGAATAGATTACTTTTAGTTTGTTTTGTTTGTTGAATAAAATATGATTGTAGTTGTAATTATAACTAGCTACAGAATCGTAAGATTTTGTAGCCAGTTAGAAAAATTCAAATTGCTTGATTTTACAATTGAAAACGTATCTAAAATCTTCCCATTTTTATTTGTTTTCAGGAACCCATGATTTTCAAGGAGATATGAAGCACTGTTGAGATATTCCAACCATATGAACTTTGTGTCTTTAGTAAATAGATTAGGCTGTTGGTATTTTGATATCAATTAAAATCAAGGAGGTTGCATCCCCCATATTTTTGGAACAGATTTGATGTTATCAATAGGAAACATTTTGTTCCTGGAACCTATATAAGCATGTTATTTTGTAAACATGAGATCATCTCTGCCTGGGGCAAGACTATGGATTTTTCATTTACAGACTTGAATGAAATATAATACTTGTCACAGCTTTAGCTTTTCGTATTGTGGATTTATTCAAGTCATGATTATATCAATTTGTAATTAGATTATGATTGCTTTCGTTGTCGTGGTATACTACAAATTGGTATGATAAAATTTATATATTATCCATGTTTTATGTTCCAGCTTTAACACACAACAATCATTTTGTTCAAAGTTGAATTAAGAGATTTATCTTTATCTTTTACTGAACGTTTATACACAAGTTCTCATAGCAGGATTTATCTTAATGTGGTTGCTTGTGAAATCATGAGATTGTTGTGATTATATCTCTTATATGTTCTATCATTCAAATTCCATCATTACTGCTTCACATTTATGAAAGCAATTGTAGGATCTGTTGCGGGTTTACCTCATTAGACAGGGAGATTGGATGCTACACACTAAACAAATATTGGATGTGGTAACAAGTCAGTTTGTTAGTTTGATTTCATTAGTTTAATGAATACAGAAATTTCCTGCAGTTAAAACATATTCTACTATCTGTTATTTCTATTTTCAATTAGACAGTTTGATATTTCATTTCTAGAATATAGACATATTAAATAATAGTTTTACATATTATATATATATTAGAAATAGAATCATTTTTATATATTGTACATATAATAAGTAGAGTTATTTTATAAATATTAGTCAATTAAATTGTAAATATATATTAGATCTGTATATAGTTTTCAGCGATTGTTATTCATCAAGTTATTGTATTTTCTTTAGTTTTGTTTTTTCTCTTTCTTTAGGACTTAGATCGGCCAACGGAGCCGCTAAACCCGTCGGAGTGGATTAATCCAAATGGCTTGGGTTAATTAGACAACCCCGGACTGGATTCACTCCTTTAGTTGACGAGCGGTCAATTTTGCCCGTCAACAAATGGCGCTAGAAGGAGGGCCTGAAAACTATTAATGGCACGAGGAGGTCGTAAGACTCCTCCCCCACCTACCCACTCACCTATAGTAACTAGAAGTCGTTCAAATGACAACATTGTCCCTCAAGCAACAACCACATCAAACGATGATCTACGGATCACAGTCGAACCAGTAACTCCAAATCCTACGAGTGGTGACATACAAGAGATTGTTCGGCAATCTCTCATAAGAACGCACAGTGCCTTAGCCCATATAAGACAACCGAACCGACCTTTGAATCAACCATTAGACTTCTCTGATATCAGAGAACAACTTGGAGGTACTGACCTTACCTTAAACCCTACAGATCCAATCCTCACTCCTGCAACAGGAGGATCTGGTATACCACCATCACCACCTCCTTCATCTCCTTCTTCTTCTGATGAAGAATCCTCTGACAAAGGCAGTTCATCCTCTCAACCTTCGACACCACCCACACCTATGGCCAACCCGAACAATCCCGCCAGACCCTGGCTCGACCAAGATGCAGTGGCCATACCAGGGCCTCAACATCCTTTACCTAAGCACCCAGAGAAATGGCTCCCTAAATTTGACCCGGACTCCAAACAAATTGCTGAAGATCACATCAAAAAGTTTATGTTAGCCATTAGACTCCGTAGTGTTGAGCATGAAGACGTAATCTGTAGGTTCTTTCCCTACACCTTTGAAGGCAATGCCTCTACCTGGTACTTTTCCCAACAGCCCCACACCATCGTGTCATGGGAGAAATTTGAATCCTGTTTCCTTGAGAAGTTCGGAGATGACAAGTCTCCTGAAGTTCTAGTCATGGAGCCTTCTAGTTTAAGAATGAACCCCAAAGAAAAGATCAAAGACTTTAATCAAAGGTTCTTGACACTAAAGAACTGAATCCCCACAGATTCGATGCCTACCGAGAATCTTATTATCGCATATTATACGAAATCCTTACATCAAAACATAGCCATTTGGGTAAAGAGATCCAAGAAAGCCACGTTGTTAGAAGCCTTCGAAGAGGCCAGTCAGAGTGAGAAAGACATTCTCAGTTTAAAAGATACTACTAGCAACGAGATAGAGACTAGTTCATCTTCCAAAAAGAAAATCAAAATCTTCCCTAGACCTTCCCAAAACAAGGCTCAACCTGAGAGTTCGGATTTAGAAAACTTACAGAAAGTCATTCAAAAATTGTCCAACCAAGTTATACATTTGAAAAGGTCGTCTGAAGAAGCCTCTTCGAGCAAAGGGCCTTACAAACCCCCTTTTAGGAAGCCTTTCCCCACCAACCGACCTAATTCAAATACTGAAGGCCTAAATCTAGAAAACCTGCAATTTTCTATTCAAACGATCCTCGAAGCACACGATAATTTGATTCCTCCCGAGATTCCTGAAGAAGTAGCAGAACAAGAGACAGTAGAAGAAGATGAATCCTCTCCGAACATTTTTGGACATTTTTCGGATAGCATTTTTCAAGCTAATTTCGAAACAGTGCATCCTTACAATACTAGGAGCAAGACAACAAATAAGCCTTCTTTTGAAATCATTATGACTTTGCCTCCAAAACAGTCTAAATTGATTGAGACTAAACAGAATTCAGTAAACCCAAGTTTAGATTATGATTTGGTTGAATATCTAAAGAAGATTAGGCTAACATTTCTGTTTATGAATTATTAAAATTCCCTTTTCTTCAGCAAAAAATGCTACAAAATATTGCAGAGAACAACAAAAATAGCAATCCGAACAGCAGCAAAGGTGTTCAAAACAACCCCAAAACTCCTCAGAAGGCCTCCTCCAAAACTACATCTGAGCCTCATGATAAAAGAGACCTTCCTATAAATAATGTAACAAATGTAGATAAACCAGTTTGAGAGGTTGCGAGTAAAAAGAAACAATCTTCCACTATTAATAATCGCAGAAATGTCCCTCCATTTTTGTTAACTTTTGAAATTTTCAATGGGAATGTACATAACTGTATGGTAGATTTAGGTGCGTCATCTAACGTAATGCCTTGGTCTATTTTTCAAAAGATTAATACTGAAGTTCAACCATCCAGCTTGATCGAACTAGTGTTAAAGTGATAGGCGAATTAAGAAATGTGCTTATAAGATTGTCATCTAATCCTAAAGTTCATTAAGTGATTGATATTATTGTTGTAGATATCCCAAAAGTTTATGGTTTGTTTTTAAGTAGAGACTGGTCAGAACAATTACATGGCTATTTTGTGACGGATTGGTCTCACTTGTGGTTGCCCGAGAATGGAAATCCCAACAGAATCAAGGTAAATCGTGAACGTTATCTGAAGTTCACGGTGTCTGATTTAAATGATCCCAATGAACCATTCACTCCTTCTGTTGATTCACCCGAAATACAGGGGATGGATATCTTTTTCAGTAATTTCATGGTCGAAACTTATACCATCACTAACCCGGAACAATAGTCAGAAATTTTGACATATACACAGCCAACAACTTCTTCTCAATGGACACATGCAATCGACGAAAATCAAATATGGTCTCTATATTTCGATGGGTCAAAATCCAAGGAAGGAGCTAGTGTAGGGTGCGTGCTCATCGATCTAGTAGGTAACAAGACTCTGATTGCTTTCCAGTTAGAATTCAAATCTACAAACAACACGGCCGAATACGAGGCACTCCTGCAAGGCCTCAGAAAAGCATTAGATCTGAACATTCAAAATTTGACTGTCTTTGGTGATTCGGAAATCATGGTTAGACAGGTAAAAAATTCTATCCACTATTTATCTCCGCACCTTAAAAGCTACCAAACTGAGGTATGGAATTTAATGAACAAGTTCTCCGCATTTAACATAAATTCTATTCCTAGATTGAATAATTCGGAAATTGATTTGTTAGCTAACGTAGCTTCAAAACTTTTTCCTGCAGAAGGCTTATCTCCAAATGCATTTTCCGTCGAACTTTTGTTCAGACCGTCCGTCAGACAACATCATGAATTGGAGAGTCTTTGATGACGATCAACAGATTATAAGTTTTTTGCATATGGAAGAAACTTTCCAAGGCGCGGTGATCGACGAAGGTACCCATGACGAAAATCTTCATGACTTTATGGTAATACCAAATCCAAGATCTCCAGAATCTTCATCAGACATGGTAAACTCTATCCCAAAATATGTAGTTAGATTAGAAAAATTTTATGATGTTCACGACAAGTTCAGAAAATCAGTGAACTATAAAATGAATAGTTCCTCTTTGATGCATGAAAAAGTAAATCTGGGAACTAAAGACAACCCACATTGCATTAATTTAGGGGTGGGGTGTTCTGAGCAAGAAAAAGTAGTGTTTATTAAGTTGTTTAAGGAATTCAAATATGTTTTTGCCTGGATGTACAACGACCTAAAAACCTTTGATCCTAACATCATGCAACACGTTATCCCCATGAAACCCCAAACCCAACCTTTTCAACAAAAGTTAAGGAAAATGCACCCAAAAATCGAACCAACGGTCAAGAAGGAATTAAATAAACTCTTGAATGCTAAGATAATTTTCCCAGTTAGGCACACATAATGGGTCTCTAATCTTGTCCCTGTCAGAAAGAAGAGTGGTGAAATACGACTATGTGTCGATTTCCGAAATATTAACTGAGCGTCTGATAAAGACAACTACCCTGTCCCTCCCATGGAACAGATCCTTCAACAGGTATCTGGTTCTGAAAGATTATCCTTGTTGGATGGTTTCTCAGGGTATAACCAAGTCCTGATGTCTCCTCCAGACCAACTCAAAACCACCTTCCGTACTCCATGGGGCACCTACGCTTTTAGAAAGATGCCCTTTGGACTCATAAACGTCGGTGCCACTTTTCAGAGAGCGATGGATATCGCTTTCCGAGGCTTAATCAATCAATATGTCGTAGTTTACCTGGATGACGTCGCTGTCTTCATATTAATCTTGTAACAAACTATATTCATTGGGTGAAGGCCAAGAGCCTATGTATCTTCTCTATTGAACCAAATCTACATATCCATGTATGAGGATCTCTTCTAATATTAAATAAAGGTCAGATTTGAAGCTTATTGTCTTGTTTATGTCTTTATTTCCTTGCACAGTGTTCAAATCTTGTTGTTATGTCTTCAATGCAATAAAAATCCAAGAAAAACTCTTCAACACATCTTTGTGTAATCACAACCTGCAAAAATCAAACAACAACAAGCAACAACAAACCCTAGTTCATGGCCGAAATTGCTAAGGAACATTACATTTTGGGCGAGCACACATACCTTTGTAAGTTAGTAAATGTTTTCCCTACACCAAAATGTCCTGCAACCTTGGAGGTGTGAGTGTGTCTTATAAGTTTCAATATTTCACCTTTAGGAACACACATCTTGTCTAGCTTACAGAGTAACCCATTATGGATATGATAGTCAGTCTTATGGTCACCTTCTTCTACATGAATTTGGCGCGATAGATGTTGAAACACCTCTTTAAATTCATCATATTCCATGTATGCCTCTTGTATGCAACATGTGTAAAATGTTCCATGTGTATAAGAGTTCCCAAAGCTGTAATATAGGATGTGGGTGGCCTTGAAAGCATGTCCACCAAATTGTTAGTGTTTCCCTTCTTATACTTGATGACCAGATGAAATAGTTGCAAAAACTCCATCCACTTGTAATGTTTGGTTTGTTGAAGCTTACTATGGGACTGCAAATACTACAGTGGCTGGTGATTTGTGTGGATAATGGTTTCCTTTCTCATCAGATAGTGCTTCCACTTGTTAAAAACTTGAACTAGGGCATAAAGTTCCTCATTATAGGTAGGGTAGTTCAAAACACCTCCATGAAACATCTCAAAATGATATCATGTTGGGTTACCTCCTTGCATCAAAACTACTCTCATAGAATACACACTTTCATATATCTCCACTTTGAAGGGCTTATACAAGTTAGGAAATGCGAGAACTAGTGCTTCACTGATATTTTTTTCTAGCTCATCAAAATATTTTTGTTGATTCTTTCCCCACTGGAAACTCTTAGCACTAGTTGTTATGGTGTGGAGTGGTGAAGATACCATTGAAAAATATGTTATGAACTTTCATAGGTATTGTGTTTCCCCAAAAAATATCTTAACTTCAGTGGCATTAGTAGGAACTGGTCATTTTATGATGGCCTCCATATTTGTGGATCTATCTTGAGATCCCCTCCACTAATCACACACCCCAAATACACTAATGATTGTTGAGAAAACTAACATTTCTTGAGGTTATCCAACAAATGGTTCTTTTTCAAATTCTTTGAAAACTACATGAGATGTGAGACGTGCTCCTCCCAGGTAGAGATATAAACCAATATATCATCCAAATACACTATAACAAAAGAATCCAAATATCGGCGCAACACATCATTCATCAATCTCATAAATGTAGGTGCATTACATAAACCAAATGGCATGACCAACCATTCATACAAACCTTGCCTTTTCTTGAAGGAGGTATTCTAGGTGTCTTATTCTTTGACACGTACCTAGTGGTATCCTGATTTGAGATCCAACTTGGTGAAGTACTTCACATGTTGCAATTGGTCCAACAAATCATCAATCCTATGAAGGGGTAATTGATTATTGAGTGTAAGATTTTTAAAATATATGTAGCTCATACACATTCGCCAAGTCCCATACTCCTTGGGTACTATGGTAATAGGTGACCCATAAGGTGAGGTGATTGGTCGAATTACTCTCTACTCCAGCAACTGTTACAATTGTTTCTTCACTTCATCTGATTCCAAAACAAATTATATATACAACCCAATATTTGGTAATGGGGAGTCAAGAAAAAATTGTATCTCGTGATCCACTTCCCTCTTAGGTGGTAGCCCTTTAAGCTCCTAGAATGCTCCTTTTTATGCTTACAATAACTCCTCCAAATTTTGTTTCTACTTTTTGGTACATCCCTCCAAGGATTCCTCTACTCTTACCAATTCATCACCTAGCTGATCCTCTTGTAGGAAAAGAAAATCATACTTCTTACTCGAACTAATCAACTTTTTGTCTTGGTTGGAACTTACCAATGCAATCTTTGATTTACCTTTATCTGCATTAATGATGAAATCATTCCCATCCTTGATCAGCAGTACTAGTTTTCTCTCCTCATGAAGATTTCATCCCTCATATACATGTGGGAGCATCCAAAAACTACTCCACACACGTCAAGGGGTACTACATCTAACTCCACTTCATCAATAGAATATGCACTTACATTAAATTTGATCTTACATTGTTTTGTGACCTTAATCTATACATCCATGTTTACCCATCCCAATGGATATGGGTTAGGATGATCATGAACCTCCAACCCAAGCTTGTTGACCAGATCAATTTCTATGAGATTGATCTGTGAATGGGAATCAAACAGAATTTCTACCTTGGTCTTCTTGACATGGATCTTGATATGGAAGAGTTTTTTCATCTCCTTCTCTTTCCTGTGATTAAGGCTATTGGGATTCATCTCTTTCTGCACTAAACTGTAGGAAATACTCTCATACACATATGAGATGCTCTCTATATAATTGCTTGAATATGTGGCTAGAAGGTTCTTCTTTTTGGTGTCCTTCTAATAGTTCTTATGGTTAAGCTCTGGATGTAGTTTATAACACTTTTCTTCAGTGTGACCATCAATATTGCAACGATTAGCGTGGTTACTTGGATCCTTGCATTGATGTGCAATGGTTATTGTCTTCTTGTATTTCCATTTCCACTTCTTCTTTCCCTCCTTGGAATCATCTTGGTGATCTTTCTGTTTGGAGCCACTTGGTTTTTCTTTTTTTGGCCTATATTTTCCATATACAATTCTCGTACGCATGCCACATCAACTATATTGGGCTTCAATAGAATCACTTGCTTTCACAAATTACTATGTAGGCCCCCTATATACTTCAGGAATACATATGTGTTCTCTGGAGAGATACACAACATGATATCCATCTTCTTGAGTTCGGTGGTGTACTCCTGCACACTCTATCCCTACATTTTCCTTAAGTAATGACAACATATCCATTGGTCCTCTACATAGACAATAAGGTAGAGCTAGGACTTAATGAGGATTTTGAAACCCTCCCACTTAATTGTTGGTGGATCACCTTCTATCCTAAGTGTTTTTGTGTGACTTTCCCACTAGGTTAATGCATGGCTCTCTAATTTCATTATGGAAAATGAAATCTTATGCTCTTCTTCTATATAGTGGACATTGAGATAAAACTCCAATTGTTGCAACCAATGATTCAAGTTTATTGCATCAATATCACCTTGTTATGGCTTGATATCCACTTTCACTTCCATTTTAAATAAATATTGTGAAGGAGTAGTGGAACTAGAACTGGGATGATTTTTCTCGAGCTCTTTCCTCTACTTCTTTTCCGAGTCTTCATTTTCTCATGGTTTCCCTTTGATCTGATCTCTGAGTTAGAGCCTCTGGCCTAACCAAATGTTCCAATATTTCTTGCTAGATATTCCATGAGGATTTCCATACTACGAGAGATGTCAATGACTTACTCTTCTAGCCTCACAAATATATTTTTTGTTGGATCTTGATGGGTTTTGTGAATAGACTCATCCGCCATGGCTAGGGTTTTGTGACTTTCTTCTTAAGACAATTCCTCGATCATACAACTTTCCACAAATACTCCAAACAAAACATCTATGATAACAATATGATTTATAAATTGTCATGGATATTCCAATAGAATAGTTCATCACAAGATATCTTATAATATTATGACTACCATGATAATTAGTATATGACTACCTCTACCATGATAAGTACTGGATGATTCACCCCTAGATGTGCCCTCAGTCACATGACTCTACGAAAGTGATATGGTGGACCAAAGTCTATGACAACTATAACAATGTACCTTATGTGTTACCAAGCAAGATGGATGTACAAGGATACAAATGAGGGGGATTTTTAGGGCAAGGAAGGAAAAATACACAATTTGGATTAGCCCTAACATAATGTCCATCTTCGGGTATCCTTCATCCAATGCTTTGAACTCTAAAATATGAAAAATATGAAAATAGTTAACATGTTTATGGAGGATAAACATGGCATATAATTTCCTAATGAAGTACAATGGCATGTCTCTATTTTTGTGAGGGTTTTCATCAAACATCGTGCACCATCAATCCATCTAATTAGCCTTGATGTTTGGTTCTATGAAAAATTCAATGGAAATGTGTAGTCTATTAATCTAAGGTCTTGAAAGAGATGAAACATCATGTCTTTTGTTATTTTAAATTTCTGCACATCTTGATAACTAAGCCCGTCTACATAAAACACCTTTTCACCACCTAACTATAAGAAGTAATATTGTATAATGTTGCTTGGGAATTAGTATCGTGACAACGCAGAAGTCAAGTGTTTGCTCAAGTTAGTGACAAAAATGATCTCCCTCTATGAGCATAAAACAACCAGTCAAAACTACCTCATAAATAACCAGTCAAAACCGCAGCTTTTTTTATATTTGATTACCATTCCGGGACACTGCAAGGACATTGCTTTTACCTAAAGCTGGGTCCCCACAATACATATACAACTCACGATTTCACACATTTGATTTCTTTTAGAATGCGTGCTGATCGTCATGATTGAACTTCAATTTCTTTGCAATTTACTTTGTACTTTTAAAGATTACTTTTCTGATATCTTATAATTCTTTTACTTTTTCTTGTAACTTTCCGGGATCTTTTCAGACGTTTTATTTCCTGTATTGTATTGGTGACCAGAATAAATATATAAAATGTACTATGCTCCCTTCTCGTTAATGAACCAAATGTACTATGAAAAAATTGTTAGATCTTTATATTTAAGTGATTATTTATGTATAATTTCAGTGTTATAGGAATTTTTGAACATGCTAAATCCATTTTAACATTTAGAAATAAATTTTAAATAACAAAAAAATAATGATTTAATACAGATTTATATTGCGCCGTCAAAAAAATCATTTCTTAAAACAATTATACAAAACCATAACTTTAAATTTAACAACACACTAAATATATAAAACATTTGATGTTCTGAATGCTAAAGGTGTGAGTAGTTAGATTTATAATGACTTTAAATTCAACAACACACATAAACATGCAAAATATTTAATATTTTACCATTACGTATTTATTGTTTTTTAAATTAAAAGTCTGATATGTACTATATTGGAGTATAGTATTTAGTAAACATAATAAATATATCAAATTTACTACTCATAAACCATAACATATTAGGATTCATAAACTATAACATATTAGGATTTTTATTAGTATTCATGAAACATAACATATTATGGATTTTTAATATGTTTTGTTTAAGTAACCATAACATATTAGGATTCATAAACTATAACATATTAGGATTTTTATTAGTATTCATGAAACATAACATATTATGGATTTTTAATATGTTTTGTTTAAGTAAGATTTTTGCCGTTGAGAAGAAAACTCCAAACAAACCAATTGACTATTAAACAATATTCCAAATAGATGGTGAAATCTTTGAAAAAGAAAGATTAAGAAAGTGTAATATATTTCCTTACTTTAAAGTGTTAAAAAATTGATATGAAAGGGGAATGCATAAATGGTAAAACAGTACAATGCATTAAAAAATTTGATATGAAAGGGGAATGTATAAATGGTAAAACAGTACAATGCATTGCATATAAATAATGAAAAGTAGGAAAACAATAATTTGATTGTGCTATTTAAATGATCATTTTTATGGAATGTTTTATAAGTATTATCAAGATATTTTTATGGAATGTTTTATAAGTATTATAAAAATATTTTATTATACAACTTGAGTGGGCTTAATGGTTAAGACTGTATGCTTCCTCTTAAGAAATCACAAGTTCAAATTCAGAGGGGGTAGGGTATGTATACCTTAGTAGACTTTACCAGTGAAATAGCTTGGGGGAGATTATTTTACCAAGAAGAATTTGATCCCAATTAAAATGGATCTACATTGATTATGTCAAAAAAAATCAAAGTACATTTTATATTGTTCATTCTATCACACTAACTTTAATTTATGTTTGTCATATATATATATATATATACTCCTTGAAAAAGGTGTAATTTTATTCATCCAAAGAGAACCAAATTACATTTTATAGGTGCCTGAGGCACGCCCCAATCATGGATAAAGAGAGCAGGAAAAAGAAGCCTAAGAGGGCCCACATCTAGCTAATAAGCGACCAAATATAGTTACAACTAAAAAAAGAACTGGGTAACATCCTGCATCTAAAGGAAATAAGCTAGAAACTGCATGCCTAAGAAAGGACCTCAAAGTGCGGAAACACTGCACACCCAAACAATGGACCTCAAAGCTCTAACCCAACCACCGAAAAGAAGTTGAAAACCCAACCACTGTTGCACAATGCACCAGATTCCAAGTCCAGAGACCCAAAACCTAGCCATCAGAGCACCGAGAGAGAGAGAGAGAGAGAGAGAGAGAGACACCAAGACAAAGCCCAATACAGATCATATCGAGAAGAAAACTCTAGATCCGCCCCTCGCGACATAATCCAGATCAACGCAGAAGCCAAACCAATTTGCTTGTACCAAAACTTGAGAGGAAAACGAGCAAATGCATCTACATCAAGGCCAAGGACCACGCAAATAGACCCCCCAAAAAACAGTGAACCAGATCCACCCAAGGCCAGATCTATCGCAGGCAAGATAAGATAGTGGGGACACCGGCGGAAGAGACAACCAAATCCTCCCACGGGGGCAGAGCCACCAGCAAGTCTATATATATATATATATATATATAATGCGATCTAAATAATAATATCTCTTACTCCCTCACACACACATATATATACTTGGAATTAGTTATCAAAATCAAGGCATTTGTGCCTCAATTATTTTTTAATCCCTTTATATTAAAGGACAGTAATAACTCTTTGATAATTGTGTTTTTTTGGGGGAAAATCCACAATTTTTATTTATTCACGAAAGAAGCCACACTCTTAAAGTGCAAATGACACACTACATAAGACAATGTGTAGATGTCATGAAGCTTAGAAAAGTATAGATGCAAAACTACTCTTACAAAGGTATAAAATGAAACTACATTACTAATATATAGATCATTTCTTATCCTTTACAAAATAATTATCAATTCTTCCATTATTTTCCTTTTGTTTTTTAACCTTTTGGCACTCCAGTAAAGAAGGATCTACAAAAACTAATTGTGAGTTAGGAGGCATTATATACGATTTCATATAGAGAACTAATTATTTATCTACACAAAAAGAAAAAGTTCCATGAAGTCACTTTATTCCACCTAAAGAGGTTTCAGAAACATCTAATGCCTTCGAGGAAGAATGATTAGTATCCATGTTATCAAAACTGGCCCTTGAAGGAGGAACAGATTCCCATACCAAGAGTTATGATTGTTAATCCCCATTCTAATCATCTTCATTTTCTAGAAAATTCCATATTTTTCTTTTGGACCATTTTTCCTAGGAGGATGAGCAGGAGCTTGAGGACATGTAGCTTGTAGATGGCATAGACCTTAAGACACACTTGGAAATGAAATGTTGTTTTCTCATAATCTAAGACTTGAGTATGTTGGAAATTTCTCCATTGGAGAAACACTTTGTTTGAAATGCTCTTACTAAGAGCCATCTCAACACAAATATGAGCATATGTACATAATCCAGTCAGATCTCTCTCAAGATATGATTTGATGTAAGTGTCGAAAGAGTTTCCAATATCCTCAACCATTGATAAATGCCACAAGTGTAATGGAAAATTAGGAAGACGAACCCAAACTAGTATTCTAATAATTATCATTGGATTATGATCAAAATCAGGAAACCAATAAGTAACAAATAGTTACATATTTCCCCAAACCAAAAACCCTCCTCAAAAACACTCTCATAACAAACACTATCAAAGAACTGAACATTAAAATATCCTTTAGAACAAAAATAGATCTCACAATTCCTTGTCCAAGATATCAAAATCCAATGATATAGATAAGTAACTTTCATCATTGTTATCTCCACCATAAACAACTCCCAGCTTGTGAAACACTAATTTTACAACGTCCCTAAAAAGACACCCTAGTACCAACCACTCAATGCAATCATACTACCACTACAAATTTCAATACATTTAAAAATTCTAAAAAAAACTAGTTTAATTTTATATAATTTCAAGTGAATGTATCAACTTCGGATATTTTAAAGTGAATGCAAAATAAATTGTGATTGATTGTGTACCAACATATTGAAATTCATGGATTAATTTGACTTTTGTTTTTTTTCATCCAAGTGTTTTTTATTTCAATCATTCTTAAGTTTTCTATTTTGTTAAAAGATCAAAGTGGGAAAAGACATCATATGTCAAGGATATATGTGCTTTATATGTAAGTTTTGGCACACTTTACATGGTATCAACACGGTTTATTAAAGGAGGATTTCTTTTAATAAGACTCGATAAATGATCTACATGAAGCAATGTAGAAAAAAAAGCATAAGTGAGAGTCACAATTGAAGGATCTCTTTACATCGTCAGAAGTGATTTGTGGCATCAATAAAAGAACTTTAAATGGAGGAATGGGCAATCAAATCTAAATATTTTAAACATAGAAGTTTTGAACCACCCATTGGACAAACCCTTTCCTCTATCAATTTCCCTTGTGCCTAATTCACTAATTTCAATCAAAGAAATGCTTTTGAAACGCCCACTGATAAATCAAGACCTTTTTCCAATACCATGTCAGAACTACCCCGATATCCTTCAAGGACTCAACCCTAGAGAAAAGGTGATTGAAAAATGGATACATAAATTGCAAAGATAGTTTTATCTAGAATATGTCGTAGAACCGTTAAAACTATGATGAGATGTTTACATATGTTTTTATATTTTCTTACATGGGCTTTTCAACAAGGTACAAGCACAATTACCTAATCCATCATGTTATAATCCATAAATTAACTTTTGTAAAGGGGCTTGATAAAGTGGATAACTTTGTTAAGGATGGAAATGAAGTAATATACTGAAGACCATGAAATCCTAGGAAGGACACAATTAGGCTGAGATTAAAAACAAAATAATAATTAATTGTATATTAAATTGATGTAATAAATTTATGTTGTATACATACATGTGAAACATTTTTATTATTTATTTATAGTTATTTATTCATTTATTCTTTTTTTAATTCTTTACAAAGATATGTTTAAATATGAATTTATTTAATTTTTTTTTTAATATAATTTTTTATAGAAGTAGTGAGTAGTTCATTTAAATCTTCTTATTTTTCTATTTCATAAACAAGTCCATGTAAATGGAATTTTTTGGTTTTATATAATTTTGGATAACTTTATTTACATTAAATGGTTTGAAGTAATGTTTCTCAATATCTACAACCTACCAAAAGTATTTGCTCTCTCATCCTTCAAAGTTTAGTAACCTTCTACATTATCGATGGAGCTTGCCTTCCATCCTCATATTTCCATTTTAATATCAACACCCTAGACACACCCTTGCAAACTCTAGTTCTTAGTTAACCCCTCCCGTGGCTCCTACTACACATTGATCTACAATAAATCTATTGCATTATTTTCTCCACGACTCACCTATTTCATGTTTCCCTCCTAGCCTTATCAAATGGTTGATCAACAACTCATAGCTCAAATTCTGATCTAGGTAGATATTGGTGGCTACCCACCTATTCCAACTGGCTTAAAACAGTGTTTTGGAAACTTACTATTTTTAGCAATTTTTCAATTCCTAAACTTTCGAGGCCATTTTGAGGGCCTAAATGATTTTTTTTCTGGATTGAGAACCTCAATGATAGCCAAATGCTCTAATTTATACCCCAAATTGAATCTCCTTGACGATACATTTCCAACGAGCTATCATGCGCCCCAAACGAAGATCGTATGCCAAAGTTACGCCCCTGGAAAATTGATACATCAAACTAACCAAAACAGGGTCCACAACACTGTTGGTTTTTCATCTTCCCGAGTTAGGGTTTTGGATTTTATTTATGTTAAAAAGGCCTTTAGAGACTCATTGCAATCCATATTCTTGCGAATGTGAGTAGCCATCACATCTCTTCTCAGAGATAAGATGCCACCATTATAGTGAGTCTTTCACTGTATTTCTATAGTTTTGTACATTTCGCTCATTAATAGAAATTGTGTATTATTGTATATTTGTGTTTATTGTTATATATCTACTATATCTATGTTATATTATTGGATATCTGAGATATCTCTGTACATTTCTTTATTATATCTCCGCTCTCATGTCATGCCAAAAAATCAGTGGTATCAAAGCAGGCTGCTCTTGATCATTTTTTCAGTGCATGTCCCCAATGAGGTCTGAGTATATCAAGTTGGGTCTCGATCTTGTCTCTCTTGAGGACAATCTCTTTTTCACACCCAAGAAACCCTCCATGGAGGAAGAAAATAAAAACGACAGAGCAGACGATTCTATTAATTTGTTGCTTGAGCAAGCTCTCATGCGACAGAGGGACGAAATGATAGAAAATCTTGCCCACATCCTTCAATGCATGTCGATAAAAACGGGCGCGTATTCATCAATCGACCACTTTAGAGGCACCTTGCCTTTCAAGGTACAAGTTAATTTTTATATTCCCATATTTGAAGGATAGATAGATGCTAATGTCGTAGAAAAATGGTTAAATATGCTAGAAGGTTATTTCTCTGTTCGTAATTTCTTCGACGGGGAAAATATCACCTTCACACTCCTTAAGGATCTCCCCCATGTCAAACATTGGTGGGAAAATTACCAGGAGAAAATTTGCACAAAGGAGTCTGGAATATATGGGGTCGATCCCACTTGGGATTTTTTTGTGGATGCGGTCAAGGAACAATATTACCCTTTTGGAAACTATGAAGACTAATACATGAGATAGACCAGACTACGTCAATAGAGCGCCCAAGAAGTGTTAGAGTTCACCAATACCTTCCATACCTTGTGCACCAAACTGGATATCAAATACTCTGAGCGACATCCGGTTCTAAAATACCGTGGGGCTCTACACAGATATATCCAAACTGAAATGGAATTTCTGGACATCTCATCACTGGGTGTTGCTTATCGATATGATGTTAAAATCGAGCAGAAATTTAAGCACCAGAACAAGCGGGAGTTTGGGTTTGCAAATCCGTAACAACCAAAGTATGGTAAAGACGACCTTAACAACCATCCTTCATAAACCAGTCCAAGCCATAGGAAAAGAAGGGTAATAGAAAGATGAAGAAGGACATTGGAAAATGGTGTGATTTCCACAAAATCCCATGAAACAAAACCAATGAATGTCGCTCAAAAAAATCATTGGTGGTCGAGATAAAAGACAAGGATTTGAACCCTAATTCAAAATCTGATTCATAAAATACTGGTAGAAGACAAAACATCGACGCAAACCCCACTTCTATTGTCGCGACCGCAAAAATTCAACCAGAAGAACCAACAAATCCTGAAGAGGGGCAACGCCTTTTTCATTCATAGATGTGGGTGAAGGGGACCCCACTGCATTTTATTGTTGATAGTGGAAGCTAGAAGAACCTCATTTTAGTAGAGATCGTCAAACAGTTGGTATTTTCGACAACAACACACCTACAATCATACAATATCGGGTGGCTTCGCCAGGGACGAGATCTTTGTGTCAACCGGTAGTTTCGATTGTCATACGACATCCAACCCTTCACGGATGAGGTATTATGTGATGTTTCCCCACTGGATGTCTTTGATGTTCTCTAGGGCCAGCCATATATGTGGAAGCACCATGCTATTTATGATTCTTGGCCCCGTAGTGTCATTGTTACTCTGGGGAGTCATCTCTATAGGATACCAGAGGTAGTTTTAACTACTGTCCCACCTAAACAATGTCTCAAGGTAGTATCTCACACTACAAAATTCAGATTCTTCACAATCTGTTCAAAAGGTGAAGAGAAGGACACTATAATCACTACAACCTTGATCCAAGCACCTTCTATCCAACATAAGAAGGTCGACAAGATTGCAGCTCCTTCTACACACAGGCATATCATGTAGCCAAATTGGTTAAAAAGGTCCAACCCTTCCATCCATAGGTTTTTGACAACCTTCAACAAGCTAAGTAGCGCAACTTGTTGAGGAAGGCAAGCATCTCATCAAGATATAGATTAAGTAAACGTTCTTCCCTCTCCCCCGTGTTAGAAAAATAAGATCGCAAAGCAATAAAATAAAATAAAATGCGGAAATAAAACAAAAAATATACACAATACAATAGAGACACAGATATACATGGTTCACCTAGTGTGGGCTACGTCCACCAGAGAAATTACCAGGTCCTTCCTTTTTATTATTCAGCAAATGAAGGGATACAAGCTACAACATACCCGATGTAACTTCCTCTTCCTTCTCTCACATTCTCCTCACTTAGAATACAATATTCATAATAATCCATATCTGCAATACATTTCCCTAATAAAGGAGGGTTTCCTTATAGGGAAAAACCCCTAACCTAAATTCTATCATCAGATTTGCAACCTTATAATGAGTGGTCTAGATTCAATATGAAATTACAATATACATTTACAAGGCAATTTTTCTTTTGGGGGATTCTCCCTCAAACTCCCATCGGGGAACGTTGTCCCCCGAACCTCCGTCGGGGGCCTGCTTGCCCTCGGACCCCCTAGCCAGGGGGATAGCCCCCCCAGACCCCATAGGGTGGGAAATCCACCTTTGCACTCCCCCACATGGAGGGGTGTAAATTCTTCCAGGGTGTAAAGTCTTCATGGGGTATAAACACAACTGAAAAAACAAATACCTATGAATCAGGAAGATAATCAGGCTCCACAACCAACAATCTCCCACTTGGAGACTGATCTCAACAACTCCATCCCTATTGTATGTGTTGGACTATGATCCATCTTGGACCTGGAAAATTTCTCACCCTCAACTTCAATCTTGAAGACCAATTGAAACTAAGAAGGAACTCAGTTTCTCCCCGATTACTCCTTTTGTTAACATGTTTGCAGGATTTTGGCTAGTGTGTATCTTTTCCAGCTTCAAATGTCCATCTTCCAAAATAGATCGTATGAAATGGTACCTCAGTTTTATATGCTTATTCTTCGAATGGAAGGATGAGTTATTTGCAAGATGAATGACACTCTCTTTGTCATATTACAACCTTCTATTCTCTTACTTCTTTGTCAATTCCTCCATAAACCTCTGTAACCAAATCATCTCTTTACTAGCCTCTGTAGAAACAACATACTCAACCTCTGTTGTTGAAAGTGAAACAACCTTTTGCAGTTTTGAAATCCAAATTAATGTGGTTCCACCTACAGTAAAAACATACCCTGTGGTGCTCCTCATGTTATCTTTATCACCTGCCATGTATGAATCAACATATCCCTGTAGAACAGTGTCTGAACCTTCAAAACATAATGCATGAGTAGTTGTACCTCTCAAATACCTGAGAATCCACTTTATTGCCTCCCAATTTTCTTTACCTGGATTGTTCATATACCTACTAACAACTCCCATTGCATGTGCAATATCTGGTCTTGTGCAAACCATCACATACATCAAGCTGCCAACTGTTGATGAATAAGGGACCTTGGACATGTATTCTATCTCCTCCTATGTCTTGGGACACATTTCCTTAGTTAATTTGAAATGGCTGGCCAAAGGTGTACTAACTGGTTTTGCATTCTACATTCTAAACCTCTCCAACACCTTCTCTATCATGTACTCACCCTAAGACAATGCCAATTTGCGATTTTTCCTATCTCTTGGTATTCTCATACCAAGGATTTTATTTGAAGAACCCAAATCCTTCATCGCAAATGAATTAGATAATTTCTTCTTGAGCACATTTATATCTTGCATATTATACTCTACAACAAGCATGCCATGTACATACAATAGTAAGGTAATATAGCTTTCATTTTCTAGCTTTTTAAAATAAACACAATGATCATAATGACATCTACTATAACCTTGTTCTGTCATAAACCTATCAAACTTCAAATACCACTGCGTTGGAGATTTCTTTAGGCCATACAAGCTCCTCTTCAACCTGCATACCAAATTCTCCTTCCCTTTGACCTCATACCCTTGTGGTTATTTCATATAAATCTCTTCCTCCAAATCCCCATGGAGAAAAGTTGTTTTTACATCTAACTGTTCAAGATGCAAATATTCTGCTGCCACAAGACTTAAAATAGTCATAATTGAAGTCATTTTAACAACAGGAGAAAACATTTCATCAAAATATATACCTTTATTTTGTGCAAACCCCTTTACAACAAGTCTAGCCTTGTACCTCTTTTTGCCTCCATATTCTTCCTTCAACCTGTAAACCCATTTATTCTGCAATTCTCCTTTTCCTATAGGAAACTAAACCAAATCCCAAGTCTGGTTATTTACTAGGGAATCCATTTCCTCTTTCATTCCTTGTTCCCACTTCTTTTTAGTATCTACTTGCATTGCCTCTTCATAACATTCTGGTTCACCAGAATCAGTCAAAAATAAATAATACAATGAAGGAGAGTATCATTCATGGGGTCTACTTAACCTGGTAGATCTTGTAACAACACTTGCAGGATTTTGAGGTACCTGTTTCTCCTATTGTTGTACATTTTTATTTTCTGGTACCTTTGGAATTTCTTTTTCAGTGATCTCATCAAGCACTGTGTATTCTGGTTTTTCTTTTTCCTGTTTCTTTCCCTGCAACTGATCTTTGTACATGAGCTTCTCATTGAATATGAAATATCTACTCCTAATGATTTTGTGATTTTTATAATCCCATAAGCGATAACCAAAATCATTAACACCATATCCAATAAAGGTACACTTCTTGGATTTTACCTCAAGCTTTGTTCTATTTTCTTTATCAATATGGACAAATGCTTCACAACCGAAAGTCTTCAAAAAATAATAGTTTACCTTTTTACCTGTCAATGCCTCCTCTGGAATTATACCATCCAAATAGCTTGAAGGTCTTATGTTTATTAAGTAAACAACGGTATCTACAACATATGCCCAGAACTGTAAGGGAAAACCAACATGTAATCTCATACTCCTTGCACACTCCATGATTATCCTGCTCATCCTTTCTGACACACCATTTTCTTGTGGTGTTCTTGGAACTGTCTTCTCTCTACGAATCCCATGATATGAACAGTAATCATCAAACTCCTTGCTGTAATATTCACCTCCATTGTCTGATCTGAGACACTTCAGCATTTTTCATGTCTCTTTCTCAACCAAATCTTTCCATTTATTAAAAGTATAAAAAAAATCAGATTTTTTTCAAATGCAATAAACCCAAGTTTTTCTAGTTGTGTCATCAATAAAAGTAACATAATAATGAGATCCACCAAGATATGATACATGAGCTAGTCCCCATACATATTTATGCACAAGATCTAACCTTTCACTCTTCTTTTCTTTTCCGACTCTAAGAAATATGACTCTCTTCTGTTTTCCATAAACACAATGCTCACAGAAATCCAAATCAATTTTTTTAAGATTTGGCAACAAATTTCTTTTGTGAAGTATTTTCATCCCCTTCTCACTCATGTGTCCAAGCCTATGATGATACAGTGTTGTATGCACTCTTGTAGAAGCTAAAGATATAGAAGAGTTAGTATTACCAGTACATAAATACAATGTACCTACCTTCTCTCCTTTTTCCATCACCAGTGATCCTTTGGTGACCTTCCACACCTTATATGTAAATATGGATATACAACCTTAACTTTCCAATTTCCCTGTTGAAATTAGATATTTCCTTAGATCTAGAACATGTCTTACATATTTCAACAACCATTGGTTTCCATTCCTTTGCTTTATTTTTACCTTTCCCATTCCAACAATTTTGCATGGTGCATCATCACCCAAATGAACCTGTCCAAAATCACCTTGAACGGAATCTAGAAAATGTTTCCTATGGGGTGTGGCATGAAATGAAGTCCCTGAATCTACTACCCAAGACTCAGAAATATTATCTACAAAAAGAATCAAAGCATCTTGTAACACATCGCCTGTTACATTTGCTTCCTAATATTTCTCCTGTTTTCCATATCTTTGTTTCTTTGGAGCTTTGTAGTCTTTCTTCAGATGTCCTTTCTTGCCACATTTCCAACACTCTATCTTTCCAAGTTTGGATCCGGATCTTCCCTTCCTATAATTCCTGTGGTTCCCTGAACCCTTTCCTCTATCCTTTTGTATTCCCATGTTATCTATGTTTAACGCATTCCCTGATGTCTCACTTGTGCTTTTCCGTTGCATTTCCTCGCTAAGGATAACACCAACAACATCATCAAATTTTAGAGTGTTTGAACCAGAGACAGAGTTACTTACAACCATGACTAAGTTGTTCCATCTTTCTGGCAGTGAGTACAAGATTAGAAGAGATCTGACCTCATCATCAAATTCCACTTTTACATAACCTAGTTGATTAGTAACTGTATTAAATTCATTTAAATGATCTGCAACAGACCCACCTTCTGACATCTTCATATTAAATAATCTCTTCATCAGAAATGCCTTATTGGACGCTGAGGGTTTTTCATACAGTTTATCCAATGCTTCCATCAGCTCCTTCGTTGTCTTTTCTTTCTAAATATTGAAAGCTATTGATGCTTCCAAGCTCAACCGTATCATTCCTAATGCCTTTATGTCAAGAACCTCCCATTCTTCATCCTTCATGGCCATCGACTTCTTTGTTATTCCACTCAATGGTAGGAATAGATCATTCTGATATAAATAATATTCCATCTACATCTTCCATAATTGGTAGTTTTGGATGTTAAATGTCTCAACCCTAAACTTTCCATCTTCTGCCATTGCTCCCACTCAAACCAGGAACCCTCTGTTCCTGTGAGTTACCTTTCATTCTAATATCAGTTGTTAGAAAAGCAGGGTCGTCGAGCAATAAAATAAAATAAAAAATGAGGAAATAAAGCACAAAAGATACACAATACAATAGAGACACAGATATGCGTGGTTCACCCATTGTGGGCTATGTCCACCGAAGAAATTGCTAGGTCCTTCCTTTTTATTATTCAGCAAATGAGGGGATACAACCTACAACACACCCATTGTAACTTCCTCTTATTTCTCTCACAGTCTCCTCACTTAGAATACAATATTCATAATAATCCATAGTTGCAATACATTTCCCTCATAAAAGAGGGTTGTCTTCTAGGGAAACAAATCCTAACATAACTTCTACTGCCAGATCTGCTACCTTATAATGAACAGTCTAGATTTACTATGAAATTACAATATACATTTATAAGGCAATTTTTCCTTCAGGGTCCTGGTTTCCCCTAGACCCCCCAGTCGAGGGTATAGGCCCCCCGGACCCCACAGGGGGGGAAATCCACTCTGAACTCACCCGCGTGGAGGGGTGTACATTCTTCCACGGTGTAAAGTCTTCATGGGGTATAAACATGACTGAAAACAAAGACCTATGAATTAGGAAGATAATTAGGCTCCACAACCAACACCTCAAGAACTCAACACAATGGATACCATTGTTTCCTAAGGAGGGAGGATTGATCTAGGTCTATATTGATGGCCACCCACCTATTCCAACTAGCTCAAAATATTGTTCTAGCAACTTACTATTTTTAGCAGTTTTTCGGTTCCTAAACTTCCAGGGCCATTTTGAGGGCATAAGTGACTTTGGTTTTCAGGATCGATCACCAAAATGATGACCAAAGTCTTTGATTGATCCCCCAAAATTAATCTCCTCGATGATACCTTTCCAACGAGCTATCACGCGCCCCAAACGAAAATCATATGCCAAATTCATGCCCCCGGGAAGTTGATACACCAAACTATCCAAAATGGGGTCCACAAAATTGTTGGCTTTTCATATTCCGGGGTTAGGGTTTTGGATTTTATTTATGTTGAAAATTCCTTTAGAGCCTCGTTGTAATCCATCTTCTTTCGAATATGCATATTTTTCACATCTCTTCTCAGATATAAGTTTCCACCATTCTAGCGAGTCTTTCACTTTGTATTTCTATAGTTTTGTACATTTTGCTCATTAATAGAAATTGTGTATTACAGTATCTTTGTGTTTATTTTCATATCTTTGATATATCTCTGTTATATTATGGATATCTGAGATATCTTTGTACATTTCCTTATTATATATTCGCTCTCATTTCGTGCCAAAAATAATTTGGATCAACTTCTACAATAGTTGGCCAATCAAAAAAAGTGGGTCTTAGACCCTCAATAGAATTGAGATCACCAAATGGATAATTTGATTATATGGACATGGCCATACACTATAGTCATTCTCTTCCTCATATTCACATTGTTTGCAATTAGATGGTATATTTTACTTGGCCAAGTTTGTAGGATCCCTCAATGGAGAGAAGGTGGATGACTAGATCTCACTTAAGAAGCTTATTTCTAGGCTTGTAAATATTGGACAACTTCCCATAAGGTCTAACAAGTTGTTGTGATCATCAAAGACTTGGTTTCTAATGGTGGAAGAATCTTGAGTAGATATCAAAGGTCCCCCTCTACATTCAAGGTCATGAGCTTGATGTTGAATTGAATTAGAATGTTGTTAACCCTTGGATAACTTTTATTCAAGACTTGTAAGCTTGCTTATATTCTACACAATACCCATAAGAATGATTGGCCCATTGAATTGAACTATGTAATATTTTGGAAAAATGGTGTAGAAATTTATTGAGATATTTAGTGAACTCCAAGGGAGTGGATTGAGTTGTGAGTGGAATGTGAGAGACCACCCTCTTTTCTGGATTGCTAGCCTCAGCTTGGGGGTGATTGGATATTGAGATTTGGAACAATTAGTTTATGGTTGGGTAGAACATCTGTCCCAAGTAGTTGGTTGCATGATTCATGTTTAAGATAAGTGTTTTATCTTGTACTGAGTTATTTACATGTGTTATTGATGTGCATGAACTTTGTGTGAATGATAATGACTTATATGTTGTTGTAATGAACAGTTTAGTTGTATCTCATGTTGATTATTAGCATGCTTGAGATGCATATGTTTTATGGTTATTTTTGTAGCTAAATATGTTATAAATTGTAGTTGTAAGCTATGGGAAAATAGATAACAACAAAACAATAGATTTAATTAGCAGAAGTTTCATGTTATATGTATTATGCACGTATTGTTTCCTAGATGGAGGCTAGGTACATTACTAAAATGGTATCAGAGTTGATAAACAAAAAGTTTTACGTGAAGCAACCCAACTTCAGTGGCTGGGTACATTACAGTTTCCATGTAACACCCTATTTCCCCTAGTTTGTAAATATAACTACACGGGCCAAGGAACTATGGCAAACTTAAAAGTGTGAATGTTTGATTTGATGGACCTTGTGTAGAAGGTCGATGAATGTAAATTATGTTATTTTAATAGAAAATGGTTATGTGTTTCATGACTATTGAAAGATGGGATGTGCTAAGAGAGACCACGAAATGCTATGAAAGGTGGTGAAGGGGACTGGGAATGGTTGCATTAACCTCCACCAAAACAGTACCATGTTGGAATTAATTTGCTCATATCAGAACAACCCCCCTGACCCAGGAATGAATTACAGTTGGGCTGGTAGGTGGGAAGGCCTCCTCAAGACTTAATGAGGGGATGGGGCAGACTGCCCATCTGTAAGGCTTCCAAACTTGACCACAGACTAGAAATTCGAGCCACATGCAATCTTGCGGGAAAAGGCAAGAAAGGAAGAGTGGTGGGCAGTGGGAGACCTGTGAAGAAAAATGTAGAGACAAGAGAGGAAGCTCTCGAGTTCAAGGAAGGACTAAAAGATGAACAGTGAGTTCTAATCACAAAAAATAGAGATTGAACCAGGAGAAGGAAAGTAACCTTCATCCTTATCTATTTATGTATTGGGAGAAGGAGACTAACCTTTGTCCCTAACTTTCGTTAAGCTAGAAGTAAAAGATTGAATCTCAAAGCATCGTGGATTAATCTCGGGGGCGGCTAGTGATAAATCCATTGGGAGTGACTGAGCCTAAGGTTGGGTGGAAACTAGCACCCCTTTCAGCAGTTGCATCACACAATATGGTTCTAATAAGTGTTTTCTTGCCTTATTCTTTGAATTGTAAATAATGGATGTATGCGAGTATTTATATGTCTATAAAGGGTTATTTCTCTATATTAAATGATTAAGCTATGAATATACATTCATTCCCTTAGGAACCTATATATCTTCTTGATTTCTCATACATCCATGTTTAGTCACTCAAAGGCACTCTCCCAAAGAGCTACATCACCATTCTAGAGTCGGAGCAAGCCTCTTGGCATAGCTACCATCTTGGTAAACTTACAAGTTACCTTGCCTTGACTTAGAGATTAAAGCCTTGCAAGTTGGGAAGGTGTTTCCTTCAGAAAAGTAGTATATGAGACTTTGACCTTATGCATATGTCCTTAACTGAAGACCCGAATAAAAGCGGGGATCATAGCCCAAGAATTATTGGAGGATCCAGGTGACCTGGGTCTAGGAACCTTGGAGCTTGAAGCTTCGAGATGTCTAATTTTTATGATCGTCAATCTATGAATGGAGATCGAGGGTGGGGAGTCATTGCAGAGCATGAAGGTGGAAGTAGCAGACACGCTAGCTCGCGGCCCGCAATTCACCATTGTCATTAATCTCATCAGCTGGGAGATCAACGACTCCGATTCAACCAAGTTTGGCGAGTACTTCCAAATTGTGAAGGTTGAGATCTCTGATGAAGAGTATGCATGTTGGGTCCCCATAATTGCTGTGAGTCGTCGATCGACGTTAAGAAGCGACCAAGCATTGAAGAACCAGAACAGAGGAACACCAAGAAAGCGAGAAGAATTTCTTTTCAAGAAATCCTTCGAACTGAGTTATCGAAATCCTCAAATGCAAGGAGTGCATGGGAAATCGAAATCCTTTAAGGATCAAGCTCATAAGGGATAGAACTTTTCATAAGTATTGACAAGATCCAAGAGTCGAACTCATAGGGGGAACAAAGGTTGAGACCTTTGAAGACAGAGAAATCTTCTAAGTTAGAAGAGATCATAAGCTCAGGAGGAGGAGTGATAGTGGTCGCTAGATCCCATTGCAAAGGATCGACAACCGTCTGATTAGGGCAAGGTGCACGAGCCTTAGCGCTTTGCACATGCAAGAGAGAGAACTTACCAAATTTTGAGATCTGAGATTCCCGAAGTCCGGCGAGCCAGAAACCTAGAGTGAATCTCAGTCGTCCGATCAGCCAAAGTGAATCTGAGTCATTAGATCGCCCGAAGTAAATCTCAGGCGTCGGATCGTCCGAAGTAGATCTGAACCGTCCGATCTCAAGGATAGGTGGCATGAATCTATGGATTTTGGGTAAAGACCTGAAGTAAACATCGATCGTGGCATCGTCTGAAGTAGATTTGAACCGTCAGATCTAGAGGACAGGTGGCATGAATCTGTGGATTTTGGGTGAAGACCCGAAGTAAACGTCGATCGTTGGATTATCTGAAGTAAAACTTAAGCATCGAATTTCCAAAGTGGATCTAAGCTGTCAAATAAACAACTTCAAGAAATCCATTCGAGAGTTTCTCAATTGAGATTTGAGATCCGTGAAGTCCGAAGTTTCAAAAATCCGAAGGGAATCTCAATCGTCCGATCATCTGAAGCAGATCTGAGCCATCAGATCACCCAAAGTAAATTTCAAGCATTGGATCGCCAAGGTGAATCTTAGTCGTTAGATACCATCTATTCAGGAGAAGGCAAGGTTTGAGAGTTGAGATTTTCGAAGTCCGAACTTTTGGAAATCCAAAGTAAATATCAACCGTTCAATCAGCTGAAGTGAAGTTGATTCGTCAGATCGTCCGAAATGAATATCAAGCATCAGATCACCTGAAGTGGACCTGAGCCGTCGATTCATAGGATACGTGGTGTAAATTAGAGGACTCCATATAACTATCTGAAGTAATTCATAGTCGTCGGATCTAAGGGAGATGTGGAGCAAATCTGTGGACTCCGAGTAAAGACCCGAAGTAATTCTCGATCGTCAGATCAAGAGGACATGCGTCAGTGGATTATAGCCTTCATATAAAATCCATTGGGAAAAAGGGAGAATTTTGAGATTTGAGATCTCAGAAGTCTGAAACCTAAAGGAGATCTCGACTGTTGATCGAGAAGAGGGCCACAAGACCGTTGATCCAGCTGAAAGGTTAACCACCCTAAGTAAAGATAGGGTCGTTGATTAGGAGAATAGGTGTCCGCAGATCATCAACTAAGAATATTTAAGTACAGAAGAGAGCGGGGTTTGAGAGTTGAAACTCCCAAAACCCGAAACCACGAAGGAGATCTCGTACGTTGATTTTGCAAGGGTTCAGATCTGATCTGTAGGTCTGAGAGGGGTAGATATGAACCGCCAGTTTTAGAAGTACCATCAATATTAGGAGATCGATGGTCCTATAGCATTGAGAGGATAGGAGTTTCGCGGATGTTGAAAAGTTGAGGGCGGGCTGCAATTCAAACTATGGTTTTGAAAAGAGGACACATGGAGGCTCGAGGAGAATTGTAAGTCAAAAAGAAGTTTGATTCAAACCTCCTTTGGTCGCATCCATAATCACATGGTCCTGTAAGGTCATTATCCAAGGTCACATCAAGAGGGGGGACTTATCTAGAAAAGGAGATAATGCCCAGTACTCAGATATTTCGCAGGGGAGCGAAAGGGAAGGTCGCGGGTGCCATTAACCCTGCACCGAGGAGCCGAAAGGTCCTGTGTCTAATTACAAAATGATACCATCAAGGTCTCAGAGATTCATTTATCTTTAGAATCAGAGATCCTTGACCGGAAGACTCGGCTGGTTCCTCAACAGTCCAAATTATAACCCGTAGAGAGATAGGATTTGTTACTGTAGAGAGGACAATTTTTTATTTTATTTTAGCCATCGTGCGTGTCTTACATATTGGTATCAGAGCATGGTTACAATGCTTGGACTTATTGGGATTACGGACGAGTCACTTAAAAAACTATATATGGAGTACTTTTAAAAGAGTGACACCCTACCTTACCTCTTTATCAAAAGTCCGGTTAAAAATGTTATTAAAGAAAATAATGAATCTTTCTACTGTGTGTATGCATTCAAGAAATTGAACTGTGTATTTTTCATGAACTAATAAATTGTTAGCTAAAAATAAGTGTTTTTGTAAACACTCGAGTAGTCAGTAAATCATGGGAAAACTCCAAGACTAAAGGATGGTGACGTGTCATGAAGTGGGGGATGGATCCCACAATAGAGACAAAGAATTTGATGAAAGGAGGGTGGTGGAAACCCCTATGGACCTGGCTGAAACTGTGAGGAGCCTTGGGGCCGAATTACAGAGTTGTAAGGATGACAATGAGAGATTGATAAAGGAGCAAGAAAAATAAACATAAATTAACGCAATCTTGCTACAGAACTTATCCGACATACAGAGGCAACTACAACACGAACCCACAACTAGTCATGTGGACCGAAGACATAAGAAGAGAAGTCAAAGTGCACCTGAGATCCGAAAACATGACTCTATAAGTGACCATACTGGGATAAGTACCACGAAGAAGGCCCAGCCTGGAGGCAGGGGAAACCCATCGGTATATTCCTCGGGAAAGGAAGCTGGCAACTCTGAAGGATCTTCTAGTAGCAGAACCAACTCAAATTCTCAGAGAAAAGGAATAAAGGGGAAGCGTTCCAAACATCATGATCCTGAGGAATTCAAGAAATCCAAACCACCCTCTTTCGATGGATAAATTAATAAAGGAGAAGAGGCGAAAGCTTGGCTGTTTGGTTTAAAGAAGTACTTCAGAGTCCATGATTACTATAAAAACTTGAAGGATCGAATAGCCATCTTCAACCTGAATGGAAAGGCTTCCATATGGTGGGAATACCTTAGAAATGTGAAAGAATTCCATGAGAATGACTTGTCATGGAAACAATTTGAGAAATATTTCATGAAGCAGTATCTGTCAGAGAAATACATGGATGGGAAGACTAAGGAATTCTATGAGCTCTGGCTAGGGAAGCTCACCATAGATGAATTTGTCAACAAATTCCTTGAACTACTGAGGTATGTACCCTACATAAAATATGAAAAGGTAAAAATTCAACAATTCATTAGTGGGTTACCTCAAACCTACCGAGACAGAATTGAGTTGGACAAACCAAAGACCTTAGAAGAAACTATCCGGAAGGCAAGGTATTGTTATGAAAAGTTTGGGAATAAGACAAGACCTCACGAGGACTAGAAGAAGGGGAGTAGTTCAGGATTCCATAAGAAGGGGTTTAAATCCTCAAGATTCAAGAACTATAGAAAAGATTCTAGAAGGAGCCTTCCTACTAGAAGTGTATATCAGCAAAATTTCCCCTCTCAAAGTGGAAATAAAAATTTTAAGACAACCCCAGGAAAGACTGATAACCTAAAGAAGGAACCCTTAAAATATTGGGGTTGTGGAGAGGATCATAAATTGATAGACTACCCACACAAACAACAAAACAATAAGAAAGTCTACAACATCCAAGAAGTGACCACCGTCAATGATGTGGCTAGGAGCATGCCATGAATCTATGCAGCCTTGGAAAATAATCAAGCCAACCACCAAGCTTCAGTAGTGGAGCTGGAAGGTATGATCGTCGACCATCTAGTTTCTATTTTAATTGAACCATGTTATAATTTTAGTTATGTGGCCCCTCAGACTGTTGATAAGTGTAAATTGCAACCAATTAGACATGTTAAACTGTGGTTGGTGCAATTAGCCACTGGGACCAAAAGAAAAGTGGAAGAGGTCATACCAGCCTGTCAATTCATCATGGGTGGATTGCCCACCCAAGCGACCCTTAACATACTTCCCCTGGGATCTTATGACTTGTTGATTGGTATGGATTGGTTGGCTACTTACAAAACTAAATTGGATTGTTATCATAAAACTTTATAATGTGTAAATGAATAAGGGATAAAAATGACCCTCCAAGGGATTCAGAAGCCTATTTCAGTGAGGCAAATATCATCCCTTCAAATGAAAAAGTATTGGTGAAAGGGGTGTTCCGTATATTCCATACAAGTATTGGAATTTGTTAAGGATGACAAACCAAACCTAGAGGACCACCCCATATTAAGAGAACACAAGTATGTGTTCCCAAAAGAAGTACCAGGTCTACCTTTGAGAAGGGATATTGACTTCTCAATAGAACTTACATCGGGAGTGGTACCAACATATAGAACACCATATAGGATGAGCACGCTAGAGTTGGTTGAGCTCAAGCCACAAATAAAGGAGATGATGGACAAAGGCTACATCCGACCTAGTGTATCTCTGTGGGGAGCGCCTGTTTTGTTTTTAAAAAATAAAGATGGCACACTCCGACTGTGCATAGATTACAGACAACTCAATGAGACAACCATAAAGAAAAAGTACCCCTTACCAAGAATCGATGACTTGTTCAACCAATTGGGAGGTGCTTCCATCTTCTCGAAGATCGACTTAAGGTCTGGATACCACCAAGTCCAGATTAAGGATGAAGACATCCACAAAACAACCTTCAGAATGAGGTATGGTCACTATGAATTCGTAGTGGTGCCATTTGGGTTAACCAATGGCCCTGCCACTTTTATGTGCTTGATGAATAATGTACTCAACAAATTTATGGAAAAATTTGTATTGGTTTTCATTGATCATATCCTAATATACTCCAAGAATAGGGAGGAGCATGAAGAACATCTTAGACTGTACTTTAAGTACTAAGAGAGCATCAGCTCTACATTAAGTTTAACAAGTGTGACTTCTTTCAGAAGCAAGTCCATTACTTAGGCCATGTCATTTCTAAGGAAGGGGTGGCAGTGGACCCTGATAAGATCAGATCTATTATGGAATGGACTACCCCAAAGGATGTATCAGATATCAGATCCTTCATGGGCCTAGAAGGATACTATAGAAGGTTCATAAAAGGATTTTCCAAGATTGGTTGTCCAATCACTGCCCTTCAGAAAAAGGGGATCAAATTCATTTGGACATCAAAATGTGAAGAAAGATTTTAGGAACTGAAATACCTCCTAATCCATGCACCCGTAATAAATATTGCAGACCCAGATAATTATTTCCTCATGTGTACAGATGCCTGCAAGGAAGGACTCTGAGGATTCCTTATGCAAGAGGGACGTGTAATTTCCTACGTGTCCTGGAAATTAAATGAGCATGAGATCAATTATGTGACCCATGACCTGGAGTTGGCTCCCATAGTACATGCTTTAAAAATGTGGAGGCACTACCTCCTTGGAAGGAGACTTGTGCTTATGACAGACCATTATGGGTTGAAGCACCTGTTTGATCAACCGAAGATCAACACCAGGCAAGCTAGGTGGATGGCTCTCCTAAGTGAATTCGATTTCGAAATCAAACACATAAAAGGAAAGGAAAATAATGTGGATGATTCCCTTAGCAAAAGTATAAAAATGATTCATCCAACAGAAGTAAGCACCCATGAAATGGATGTCAAGGAAAGAGTCAAAAATGCAGAAGAGACAGATGCATTATTCAATACCGTGACCTCATACCTAATACAAGAGCCTACAGGGATGAAGTATGAAGGCTACGAGATGCTCGAGGAAGGGATGCTTACTTACATAAACAAATTGTATATTCAAAACTGTGACGACTTGAAGAGTTTCATAATGGATGAACTACATAAGAGACCATATAATGGTCACCCAGGATATTAGAAGATGATCACGACCACTAGGAAACAATTCTATTGGCCTGGGTTGAAGAAATACATAACTAACTATCTAGCTAAGTGCCTAGAATGCCAGCAAGTTAAGGAAGAACACTGGAATCCAGTAGGATTTTTACAACCCCTACCAATCCCATAATTGAAATGGGAAACCATCTCCATGGATTTCATCACCGGATTACCAAAGTCGACCAAGAAAAATGATGCCATCATGGTCGTGGTGGAAAAACTGAGTAAGTCTACTCATTTCGTTCTCGACAAGTCAAATTGCAAGGCCATAGATATTGCAAATATCTTCATGAAGGGGATATTTAGACTGCATGGCATGCCCAAGGAAACTGTATCTAACCGAGATACCAAATTCACTTCAAGATTTTGGAAATCCCTAATGGTTGGTTTTGAGACAAAATTGTTGTTCGGCATAGCTTATCACCCCCAAACTGATGGAAAGATAGAAAGAGTGAACCAAATAGTAAAATACATGCTAAGGATGCATGTAATTAATCATCCTAAGAAAAGGGAAGACTAACTACCATTGGTAGAGTTTTCCTACAACAACGGTTATCGGGAATCCTTGAAGATGAGCCCTTTTGAAGCCCTCTATGGTAGACAGTGCAAGATTCCAATCAACTAGAGTAACCCAGTGGACACAATTACAATCGGACCCAACATGCTGAAAGAAATGGAACAACAAGTGGTTTAGATAAGACAAAATATGAAGATTGCTCAGGAAAGACATAAAAGTTACGTCGACAGAAAGAGAACTCCCAAAGAGTTCAAGACTAGAGACCATGTCTATCTTAGAGTTAGACCCAAGAAGAGTTCCTTGAGAATGGGAGCCTGTGCCAAGTTGGCACCTTGGTATCGTGGACCCTTTGAAGTCTTAGATAGAGTGGGATCTGCATCCTATAGGCTAGCACTTCCTCCCACTGTAAAGGAATATAATGTATTTCATGTTTCATTATTGAAGAAATATGTACATGATGTTAATAATATAATTGACTGGTCTGTGATCCAGGTGGAGCTGGAGGGAGAATTCCTACCAGAACCCCAATGCATATTAGACAGGAAGGAAACCTCACTCAGGAACTGAACCATTGCACAGGTCAAGGTGCAGTGGAAACAATTTGGCCCAAATGAGGCTACGTGGGAAATGGAGGATGCCATGAGATAGGCATATCTGATTTTATTTACTCCTATACATACATGTGATGATGATAGATAGAACATCGAGGACAATGTTCCTTTAAGGGGGCGGGAATTGTAACACCCTATTTCTCCTAGTTTGTAAATATAACTATACGGCACAAGGAACTATGGGAAACTTAAAAGTGTGAATGTTTGATTTGATGGACCTTGTGTAGAAGGTTGATGAATGTAATTTTTTTTATTTTAATAGAAAATGGTTACATGTTGCATGACTGCTGAAAGAGGGGATGTGCTAAGAGAGACCACGAAATGTTGTGAAAGGTGGTGGAGGGGACCAGGAATGGTTGCTTTAACCTCCACCGAACCAGTACCATGCTGGAATTAATTTGCTCAGATCAAAACAACCCCCCTAATCCAAGAATGAATTGCAGTCAGGCTGGTAGGTGGGAAGGCCTCCTCAAGAGTTAATGACGAGATGGGGCAGACCACCCATCTGTAAGGCTTCCAGACCTGACCATGGACTGGAAATTCGAGACACACACAATCTTGCAGGAAAAGGAAAGAGAGGAAGTGTGGTGGGCAGGGGGAGACCTACAAAGAAAAATGCAGAGACGAGAGAGGACGATATCGGTTCTGAGGAAGGACTGAAAGAGGAAAAGTGAGTTCTAATCACAAAAAATAAATATTGAACCAGGATAAGGAGAGTAACCTTCGTCCTTATCTATTTTTGTATTGGGAGAAGGAGAGTAACCTTTGTCCCTAACTTTTGTTGAGATGGGATTAAGAGATTGAATCTCAAAGCATCATGGCTTAAGCTCCAGGGTGGCCAATGATAAATCCATTGGGAGTGAATGAGCCTAAGGTTGGGTGGAAATGAGCACCCCTTCCAGCAGTTGCATCACACTATATGGTTCTAATAAGTGTTTTCTTACCTTATGCTTTGAGTTGTAAATAATGGATGTATGTGAGTATTTATATGTCTATAAAGGGTTCTTTCTCTATATTAAATGATTAATTTATGAATATGCACTCATTCCCTTGGGAACCTATATATCTTCTTGATTTCCCATATGTCCCTGTTTAGTCACTCGAAGGCACTCTCCCAGGGAGCTACATCACCGTTCCAGAGTCAGTGCAAGCCTCTTGGCATAGCTACCGTCTTGGTAATCTCACAAGTTACCTTGCCTTGAATTAGATCTTAAAGCCCTACAAGTTGGGAAGGTGTTTCCTTCAAACCAATGGTGTAGGAGAGTTTTAACTTACACCTATGTCCTTAACTGAAGACCCGAATAAGAGCGGGGATCATAGCCCAAGAATCATCAGAGGATCCAGGTGACCTGGGTCTAGGAACCTTGGAGCTTGAAGCTCTGAGATATCTAATTGTTACGACTGTGGATATATGAATGAAGATCGAGGGTGGGGAGTCATTTTGGAGCGTGAAGGTGGAAGTAGCAGACACGCTAGTTCGCGGCCCGCAATTCACCATTGTCATTGATCTTGTCAGCTGGGAGATCAACGACTCCAATTTGACCAAGTTTGGCGTGTACTTCAAAATTGCGAGGTTGAGCTCTCTGAAAAAGAGTATGCATGTTGGGTCCCCATAATTTTTGTGATCCATCGATCGATGTTAAGAAGCGACCAAGCGTCGAAGAACTAGAACAGAGGAACGCCAGGAGGGTGAGAAGAATTTATTTTCAATAAATCCTTCGAACTGAGTTATCGAAATCCCTGAATGCAAGGAGTGCGTGGAAAATTGAAATCCTTTAAGCATAAAGATTAGAAGGGATATCACTTTTCATAAGTATTGACGAGATCCAAGAGTCGAACTGGTAGGGGGAACAAAGGTTGAGACCTTTGAAGACTAAGAAATATTCTAAGCTAGAAGATATCAGAAGCTCAGGTGGAGGAGCGATAGTGGTTGTTAGATCCCATTGCAAAGGATCGACAGTCGTCTAATCAGGGAAAGGTGCATGAGCCTTATCACTTCGCACATGCAAGAGAGAGAACTTACCAAAGTTTGAGATCTGAGATTCCTGAAGTCCAGAGAGACAAAAACTTAGAGTGAATCCCAGTCGTCTGATCAACTGAAGTGAATCTGACTCATTAGATCGCCCAAAGTAAATCTCAGGTGTCGGATCACCCGAAGTAGATCTGAACCGTCAAATCCCGAGGACAGGTGGCATGAATCTGTGGATTTTGGGTAAAGACCCAAAGTAAACATTGACCGTGGGATCATCTGAAGTAGATCTAAACCATTAGATCTAGAGGACAGGTGGCATGAATTTGTGGATTTCAGGTGAAGACCCGAAGTAAACGTCGACCATTGGATAATATGAAGTAAACCTCAAGCGTCGGATTGCCAAAGTGGATCTAAGCCATTAGATCAACAACTTTGGGAATTCCATTCAATAGTTTCTCAGTTGAGATTTGAGATTCGCAAAGTCAGAAGTTCCAAAAATCCGAAGGGAATCTCAATCGTCTGATCAACCGAGGTAGATCTGAGCCATCAGATCACCCGAAATAAATTTCAAACATTATATCCCCAAGGTGAATCTGAGCTATCAGATACCTTTTATTTAGGAGAAGGAAAGATTTGAGAGTTAAGATTTTGGAAGTCTGAACTTCTGGAAATCCGAAGTAAATCTCAACCATCCGATCTGTCGAAGTGAAGTTGAGTCGTCAGATCGTCCGAAACGAATATCAAGAGTTGAATCACTCGAAGTGGATCTGAGCCATCAGATTCAGAGGATGTGTGGTGTAAATCAGAGGACTCACTATCCGAAGTAATTCATAGTCATCAGATCTAAGGGAGATGTGGAACAAATCTGTGGACTCCAGGTAAAGACCCAAAGTAATCCTCGATCGTCAGATCAAGAGGAAGGACATGCGTCAGTGGATTATAGACTTCAGATAAAATCCATTGGGAAAAAGGGAGAAGTTTGTGATTTGAGATCACAAAAGTCTAAAACCCGAAGGAGATCTTGACCGTTGATCGAGAAGAGGGCCACATGACCGTTGATCCAGCTGAAAGGTCAACCACCCGAAGTAAAGACAACGTTGTTGATTAGGAGGACAGGTGTCTGCATATTGTTAACTCGAAATAATGAATTATGGAAGAGAGTGTGGTTTGAGAGTTGAAACTCCCAAAACCCGAAACCACAAAGGAGATCTCGTCTGTTGATTTTGCAAGGGTTCAAATCTGATCCATAGGTCTGAGAGGGGCATATCCAAACCACCAATTTTAGAAGTACTGTCAAGATTGGTAGATCAATGGTCCTGTAGCATTGTCGGGATATGAGTTGCACGGACATTAAAAATTTGAGGGCGGGCCGCAATTCAAACCGTGGTTTTGAAAAGAGGATACATGGAGGCTCGAGGAGAATTGTGGGCTGAAAAATAGTTTGATTCAAACTTCCTTTGGCCGCATCTGCAATTGCACATTCCTATAAGGTCATTACCCAGGGTCACATCAAGAGGGGGCTTATCCAGAAAAGGATATAATGCCCAGTACTCAGAGATTTCACAAGGGAACGAAAGGGAAGGTCGCAGGTGCCATTAACCCTGCACCAAGGATCCGAAAGGCCCTATGTTTAATTAAAGAATGAGACCATCAAGGTCTCAGAGAGTCGTTTAGCTTTATAATCAGAGATCCTTGACCGAAAGACCAGTTTGGTTCCCCAACGATCTAAATGAGAACCCGTGAGAGATAGGATTTGTTACTGTAAGGAGGACAAATTTTTTTATTTTATTTTAGTTGTCGTAGGTGTGTTACATTCCACCTAGAAAGTTTCAATATATATGAAAATTATATGATGATCCAATCCATATCATACCTCCCCATTAAAGGATAATTTTGGTCCCCAAAATCATTATTGAATGAGGTGAGGAAAGTTTTTCTCTACCCCCTCCCTAGAGTACCATTTTTCCTTTCCTGGAAGTTGTCCTTTAAGCCCAATCTTGTAAAGGTTATGTTTCCCTTGTCTTGTAGTTTTGGACTTCCTCCACAAAACTATGCCATTTTCCAACTCTTCCTGAGGATATGGTTCCAAGTCCTCTATGGTAGATGGGACTTCCTCCACCTCTTGATCCAACATGGAAGGCTCATATAGTTTCAAACTCTCCACATTCACAACTGAGTAAATGCCCATGTATGGGGGTAGACTGATTTTATAGGAATTATCTACCACCTTCTCCAATACCTCAAAAGGGACATACCCTAGAGCCTTTATCTTCTTACCAAGACCCTATAGTATTTCCTTATTCAATTGTAACCAAAATGTGTCTCCCACTTTCAATGAGTTCTTGATTCTATGTTGATCATGTTTGGTCTTATAATTTTCCTATGAATTCTTCAAAATCTCCTGTACTTGCAAATGGATCTGTCTAATATTTTCGACAAATTTCTCTACTTTCAAGGATTCTCCTCTAATGTATTCCCTCACTCCTCCTTGATGTCCATAAACAACATCCAACGGAGAAGGTGGAAAATATCCAAAGTGATTTTCAAAATGGAACATACCAATAGAGGTATGGATTGCTATGTTATAAGAGTGTTGAATGTAGATCATATTTTCATCTCAGGTCTCTAGATTCTTCTTATTGTAACCCCTCAAAAGATATACCAATGACATGATGACTACTTCTATCTACCCATCTATCTGTGGATGGAATTTTTTAGATATCTTCAACTTCGTGTCCATCTTATCCCAAAGTGTAGTCCAAAAGGAACTGATAAATATATTATCCTTTTCTAATATGATGCTCCTTGGTATCCCAAATTCCACCTAGAACTAATCAAAGAACATGTTTGTTGTTTATTTTCCTCTGATGGTATTTTTACAAGGCATAAGAATGCACATCTTGTTAAACTTATCAACTACCACAAAAACATAGTCATGTCCCTTCATCGTTATTGGTAAACCACCCACAAAATCCATGGAAATGCTTTCCCAAGTTTGAGTGGGTACAATTAATGGATGCTATAGACCTTTCTTCCTATTACTAGGCTTGTTGGTACAACAAAGTATGCATCCTATAATATATTGTGATACAACTTCTTTCATTTTGGGCCGGTACACATACCTTTGTAAGTTAGTAAATGTTTTCTCAACACCAAAATGTCTTGCAACCTTGGAGGTGTGATCCTGTCTAATAAGTTGCAATATTTCACCTTTAGGAACACAAATATTTTCTAGCTTGTAGAGTAACACATTATGGATATGATATTCAGTCTTACCATCACCTTATTCTACATGAATTTGACGTTATAGTTGTTGAAACTCCTCTTTGAAGTCCTCGTCTTCTGTGTGTACTTCTTTGTATGCATCATGGGTAAAACACTCCATGTCCATGAGAGTTCCCAAAGATGTAATCTAGGATGTGGGTGGCCTTGAAATCATGTCCACCAACTTAATAGTGGTTTCCTTCTTATACTTGATGAAAATATGAAATTGTTGCAAAATATACATCCACTCGTAGTGTCTGGTTTGTTGAATCTTACTATGGGACTCCAAATACTATAGTGATTGGTGATCTATGTGGATAATGGTTTACTTTCCCATCATATAGTGCTTTCACTTGTTAAAAACTTGAACTAGGGAATAAATTTCCTTATCATAGGTAGGGTATTTCAAAACTCTTCCATGAAACATCTCAAAATGATATCATGTTGGGTTACCTCATTGCATCAAAACTACTCCCATAGAATACACACTTGCATCTGTCTCCACTTCGAATGGATTATACAAGTTAGGAAATGCGAGAATTGGTGCTTCAACTGATCTTTTTTTCTAGCTCATCAAAATATTTTTGTTGATTCTTTCCCCACTAGAACCTCTTAGCACTAGTTGTTATGGTGTGGAGTGGTGCAACTACCATTGAAAAATATGTTTTGAACTTTCGTAGGTATTGTGTTTCCCCAAAAAATATCCTAACTTCAGTGGCATTAGTAGGAATTGTCCATTTTATAATGTCCTCTATATTTGTGGGATCTATCTTGAGATCCCCTCCACTTATCACATACCCCAAATACACCAATGACTACACAGAAAACTCACATTTCTTGAGGTTATACAACCATTGGTTCTTTTTCAGAGTCTTTAACACCTACATACGATGTGAGACGTGATCCTCCCATGTTGAGATATAAAACAATATATCATCCAAATACACTGTAACAAATGAATCCAAATATGGGTACAATACATCATTCATCAATATCATAAATGTAGTTGGTGCATTACATAAACCAAATGGCATGACCAACCATTCATACAAACCTTGCCTTGTATTGAAGGCAGTATTATAGGTGTCTTATTCTTTGACACGTACCTAGTGGTATCCCAATTTGAGATCCAACTTGGTGAAGTACTTCACATGATGCATCTCGTCCAAAAAAATTATTGATCCTAGGTAGGGGTAATTGATTCTTGAGTGTAATCTCATTAAAATATATGTAGTTGATACACATTCACCAAGTCCCATCCTCCTTGGGTACTATGGTAATAGGTGACCCATAATGTGAGGTGATTGGTCAAATTACTCCCTACTCCAACAACTACTAAAATTGTTTCTTCACTTCATCTTCTTCCAAAATAATTTACCTGTACAACCCAAAATTTCGTAACGGGGAGTCAAGAAATAATTGTATCTCATGCTCCACTTCCCTCTCAGGTGGTATCCCTTTAAGATCCCAGAACACTCATTTGTATGCCTACAATAACTCCTCCAAATTTCGTTTCTACTTTTTGGTACATCCCTCCAGGGATGCCTTTACTCTTACTAATTCATCACCTGGTTGATTCTCTTGTAGGAAAAGAAAAACATACTTCTTACTTGAACTAATCAACTTTTTGGCTTGGTTGGAACTTACTAGTGTGATCTTCGATTTAACTTTATGTTTATTAATGATGAAATCATTCCCATCCTTGATAAAGCAGTACCACTTTTCTCTCCTCATGAAGTTTGCATCCTTCATATACATGTAGGAGCTTCCAAACACTACTCCACACACATCAAGGAGTACTACATCTAACTCCACTTCATCAATAGATTTTGCACTTACATAAAATTTGATCTTACACTCTTTTGTGACCTTGATATCTGTATCCTTGTTTATCCATCCCAAATGATATGGGTTAGGATGATCATGAACCTCCAACCCAATCTTGTTGACCAGATCAGTTGCTATGATATTTATCTGTGAATCGAAATAAAAAAGAATTTATACTTTGGTCTTCTTGACCTGTATCTTGATATGCAAGAGTTTTTTCATCTTCTTCTCTTCCCTATGATTAAGACTACTGAGATTCACCTCTTTCTACACTGAAGTGTAGGAAATGTTCTCATCCACATATGAGATGTTCTCTATCTAATTTTATGAATTTGTGGCTAGAACGTTCTTCTTCTTGTAATCCTTCTAATAGTTCTTATGGTTCAACTCTAGATGTATTTTCTAGCACTTTTCTTCAGCTTGACCATCATTATTGCAACGGCTAGAGTGGTTACTTGGATCCTTGCAATGATGTTCAAAGGATATTGTCTTCTTGTATTCCCATTTCCACTTCTTCTTTCCCTCCTTGGAATCATCTTGGTGATCTTTCTGTTTGGAGCCTATAATTTCCATATACTATTATTATACGCATGCCTCACCAACTATATTGGGATTGAATAGATTTACTTTATTTCACAAATTATTGTGTAGGCCCCCTATATACTTCAGGAATACATATGGTTTCTTGGAAGAGATACCTAATATGATATCCATCTTCTTGAATTCAGTGGAGTACTCTTGCACACTCTATCCCTACCTTTTCCTAAAGTAATGACAACAAATCCATTGGTCCTCTACATACAATATAGGTTAGAACTAGGACTTAATGAGGGTTTTGAAACCCTCCCATTTAGTTTTTGGTCGATCACCTTCTATCCTAAGTTTTTTTGTGTAACTTTCCCACTAGGTTAATGCATGGCCCTCTAATTTCATTCTAGAAAATGAAATCTTTCACTCTTCTTCTATATGGTGGACACTGAGATAAAACTCTAATTGTTGCAACCAATGATTCAACTTTATTACATCAATATCACCTTGGTATGGCTTGATATCCACTTTAACTTCCATTTTAAATAAATATTGTGAAGGAGTAATGGCACTAGAACTAGGTTGATTTTTCTCGGGTTATTTACTCATTTTCTGGCTATTCATTTTCTCCTGGTTTCCCTTTGATCCAATATCAGAGTTAGAGCCTCCAACCTCCCAAATATCTCTTTTGCTGGATCTTGAGGGTTGTTGTGAACAGACTCATCTTCCATGGCTAGGGTTTTGTGACTTTATTCTTAAGACAATTTCTAGATCATGCAGATTTCCACAATTTCCCCAAAGAAAAAATGTATGATAACAATATGATTTATAAAATTCCATGGATATTCCACTAGAATAGTTAATCACAACATATCTTATAATATTATGAAATCTTAGACTATGCAAAATAGTTTTCCTTGGATCCCATATTAATTGATTCCTAGCTTTGCTTAAATTTATGAAATAACTAAAATATGAAAATTAAAGGAATGATCAAAAGAAAACACCATCCACACACAAATGAACACAATATACATCCTAGGAAATTGAATATGGGAGAAGACCTAGCTAGAAGGTGAGGCCTATGCTCTGCTCTCTTTACTTTAGTTATGGAAATGAAAATACAAAGAAAGAGACACTCACTGTGGAATTGTCTTTGACACTATGGCCTATATGGTTGCTCCAGAATATTTTTCTCTTATGTTATGCTCTCAATATATCACTCCTAGCTTCTATACTCAATTATGGAACAAGTACAATGCTAAATAATGGAACCCCTTCTCCTCCTAGCGGCCCAATATTTAACGTATCCCAATAATCATCTAGGGTTAGGGTTTTTACTTACTCAACCTTAAATTACTGATAAGGATTGGACCTTCTAGAATCTTCTTGAAAGTCCACACGTGGCTATCCCCATATGTGTGAGTAATGGGGGTTGACGTGGCATCCACTCATACCATGATAGTCAACAAGGTAGGTCAACTTGCAGGAGGCATAACTTTTACATATGAGCTTTGATTGAGGGGATTTTTTCACTGTTGGAAAGGTATCGGTGTGTAGATCAACATTGAGGAGGTGTGCACATGTTTTGGACACTATAACCCAAAAAATATTTGTTTAATGCCTCAAAATGGCTTTGGAAGCTTTCAGACCCTAATTTTCCAAAAAGGGGCATACCATTAAAATGGCCTTGCAAGTTGATTCCTCCAACTTTTTCCACCCAAAAAGTACCAAGATACATGACAAATTATATGATGATCCAATATGGATCAGAATATTTGATTTTTTCTTTGTAAATACAAATAAAAAAATATAATTAGTATTGAAATATTAAAAAAATTAAAACTTAAAAAAAAAAGACAAAAAACATGTTTCATGTATTCTACCAAGGGGTAATATTCAGTCCCCCCTTCCATTTGTCCATGCTCTAGACACTATTTTCTAGCTATTTACCTATTAATTCTTCTTTCCTTTATGTTTTTGCATTTTGTACAAGGGAAATAGCATTTCCTATCAACAATATCAAGAAGTTTGGGATCATTTTGCGATCATTTTTCTTGATTTCTTGTATGCACAAAACAATTACATTCATCAAGATTAACATCTATGATGAGATCCATTGCTTATTTAATTAAATTTTCCATATAATCCAACCAGTGATATGCACCAATGCCCAAGTAAGGGTCATTTAACAATGTTTCCTATTAAAAATAAATCAACCCATGTGTTATTACAACAAGAATATATTCAAAGAATTTCACATGTACAAAAATATAAAGTTAATACCTACTTTATCCAAATTAAATTTCAATTATGGGGAAAATAATAAGTTTAATAGCAATGTCATAAAAGTAGCAAACTTTACCTAGAGCATTAGTCACCTAAGTCCGTCTCTTTGGAAAAAAATAGATTTGCTTTTTTGTGGTTTATTTTTAGAACAAGGAAAAAACTTTGTCAGAAATGTCAAAAGTATAAATCATCGATGGGAAAAAGAACTTTCCAGAAACGTTGATTAAATGTCTTTTAATCAATGTTTACTGAACATAGATTACAACACTTAAGTCAAATTTCA
>ML792168.1:241898-270691 GCA_009831015.1 Picea engelmannii | reverse complement strand
CATCAAGTTGGTTTTGGTGAATTTGAAAAACACACAAAAGGTGTAGGTTTGAGAATATTAACCAAGATGGGATATGAAAAAGGAAAGGGCCTTGGATGTAGAGGTCAAGGCATTGTGAATCCTATTGAGATTGAGGAAAGGCCTCGATACTTAAGATTGGGATATGAAAGAGGGGACCTTGGAGAGTCTTCCAAGAAAGGTTCAAAAACTTCGGAAGCAAGTAATGCTTCGAATGGCCAACTTAAGACATTGCAGGAACACTTCACAAAAGGAAATGGCGCATCACTTCAGGATTGCAGTAGTGAATGCAAGTCATCTCCAAAGAAAGGTGAAGATCAGCNATGTTTTTGTTAATTCTCCTTTTGATTATAACAAGCATAATCAAGTAAACCGGAACTTGTGGAAACTTTATCCATGTGCTTATTGTCTTTCACCTAAGCATTGTGTTGCCAAGTGTTGGAAGAGATGAACTTTACGCAGGAAACCTATGTCGTCCAAGAAGGAAACGCGACGAAAAGGCTCAAGTCCACGATGGAAGAAGGAGAAGGTTAAGCATGTCTGGATGCCGAAGACTCGTTGTACATTTTGCAGCAAGAGTGGACATCAAGGGGCTAGCTATTGGAAGCTTAATCCGGAGCTTCGTCCAAAGAAGGGAAAAAGGATTTTGCATGCACACACGAAGGAGGACGGATTACCAGCAAAGCAAGAAGAACACCGTGAAGGAAAGAAAGCAGTCACTTGGTTTTGCCAGAAGTGGATGTCTCAACTTCATTGTGTTTTGCTTTCCCTCATGTAATCATCTTTCAGAGACAAAGAGCAAGCCGGGTGGCCTATCTCGAGCTTGTCGAATGGTCCGTAACCTTTTGGGGACCAAAAGGTCTTATTGTTGGGAGGTGTGATCCGAAATCGGATTCAGAAGGCTGTCAGGGCATGAAAAATGCTCAAAAATGAAAGTGCTCAGAATTCGACAAAACCAGCACCATTGCATCTGTCTCATCTTCCTGATTCCAGTGGTATAATTTTTATGTCAAACAGAGTCCGTATGAAGAAGATATCGCATTCTGTCCTCCGAGCCAAACAGGCAAAATTTTGGGATGCTGACTGTACCTGTCCGTACAGTCCGTACAGGACACGTGTCAGTCCGTACAGGGACACGTGGAAGGTTTGTATGATGACACGTGGCAGATTCCGTACAGGACACGTGGCAGCTCCAGAGCGTGACATGTGTTAGGCTAATTTGGCATTTTCGGCACGCACTTAGACCAATCCTGGAGTGACACGTGTCACCAATGGAAGGGTGACACGTGGAACGGATGACATCAGCGGGTGACGTGGCAGTGTTGACTAGGTGTACGGCTTCCGACGTGGTAGTTGACGTGGCGACAGATGTGGACCAATCAGATGCTGACACATGGTACTTTGTTGGCAAGTGATTGGGTGCCACGTGGCCCAATCACGGGCTGCCACGTGGCACCCCGGGTTTAGCCAATGAGGGCTATGTTAAAAGTTTTTGGGTCTGCCGGATTCAAACCAGCGACCTCCCTCCACGGCAATGTCTTCACAGCGAGCCTCCGACCAATAGACCAATGGATGTTTCTTGTTATGTAATTGGACGGAAATGTTTTTATTTTTATTGGTTGTTTGAAACGGACGGGGGGCGGGCCGGGGCTTGGCCCCGACCCGCGGTCTTGTGGATATTGTATATGACCGTGTATATGGTGTGTTGCATGAGTGTTTATGAGTGGCGCAGGTAACACTATATCCCACGAACATGTGACCAAAGGTTAGCGCGGGGTTATAAAAATGTAACCGTTTTGTTTAACTGTTGGCACGGTTTATTTAAACCATTAAATGTGCGCGGTTATACAACGGGTTTTAGTTATATTGGGTGCGGGGTTGTGTTAAGCCCGTAGGTTCTATGCCAAAGCCATACGACCAAGCGCCGAGAGCTAACAGGAGTGGCCCGCGCTAGCGCGTGGCCACATGGAGTTCATGTGACCTCACGGAAGGGCGTGCGTGCGGTTGGAGGGGGATAAAAGCCCGTATTAAACTATAATATGGTTGGAAAGTGGGTTTTATAACCACTTTGTGAATTTAAATGTAATTTAACTCCTTTTTAATGTAATTAGGGGTTATTGGGCTTTTTTAGAGCCTAATTCTTGGAGGAAGTTGGAGATTGACAACCAACTTTCCCACTATTTAACCAAGGCCATGTTGAGGCCATTGGGAGAGATTTGGAAAGCTTTTTGACGGTTTTGGAGAGAAAAGATGCTGAGGCAAAGCCAGGTCTAAGCCAATTTGAGGCAGGAAAGTTGTTGAGGTAGAGATGCTGTTGGACGATTTCTGAGAGCTCGGGACATCCGTTTCAGGTGCCGTAAGTTGTGCAAGATTCTAGAGATCATGGCGAACAAGACCAGATAAGTCTAGAAGCCAATCGGCATTGTAAATATGTACTAATAATATTTTGAAAAGAAATCAAGAAGCCTCCCTCACAGAGAAAAGGCCCGGAGACGTAGGCAAAGTTGCCGAACTCCGTTATCAAACTTGTGCATTATGATTTGCTGCTTTTCATTGTTTTTCAGATCTGAAAATATGTTAATGGCTGTATAATTCATTTCTTTTCCCACTCTTTCGTTAATTTTTCCAATGGTCATTTAATACATGCAAATAAAAACTCAACCATAAGTCATTCGAAAAATCCTGACGGATCACAGTTCAAGAAATACTTCATGAAGCAGTATCTGTCAGAGAAATACATGGATGGGAAGACTAAGGAATTCTATGAGCTCTGGCTGGGGAAGCTCACCATAGATGAATTTGTCAACAAAATCCTTGAACTACTGAGGTATGTACCCTACATAAAAGATGAAAAGGTAAAAATTCAGCGGTTCATTAGTGGGTTACCTCAAACCTGTCGAGACAGAATTGAGTTCGACAAACCAAAGACCTTAGAAGAAACTATCCGGAAGGCAAGGTATTGTTATGAAAAGTTTGGGAATAAGACAAGACCTCATGAGGACTGGAAGAAGGGGAGTAGTTCGGGATTCCATAATAAGGGGTTTAAATCCTCAAGATTCAAGAACTATAGAAAATATTCTATAAGGAGTCTTCCTACTAGAAGTGTATATCAGCAAAATTTCCCCTCTCAAAGTGGAAATAGAACTTTTAAGACAACCCCAGGAAAGACTGATAACCTAAAGAAGGAACCCTTAAAATGTTGGGGTTGTGGAGAGGATCATAAATTGAGAGACTTCCCACATAGAGAACAGAACAATAAGAAAGTCTACAACATCCAAGAAGTGACCACCATCAATGATGTGGCTAGGAGCATGCCATGAATCTATGCAGCCTTGGAAAATAATCAAGCCGACCACCAAGCTTTAGTAGTGGAGATGGAAGGTATGATCATCGACCATCTAGTTTCTCTTTTAATTGACCCATGTTCTAATTTGAGTTATGTGGCCCCTCAGAACATTGATAAGTGTAAACTGCAACCCATTAGACATGTTAAACCATGGTTGGTGCAATTAGCCACTAGGACCAAAAGAAAAGTGGAAGAGGTCATACCAGCCTGTCAATTCATCATGGGTGGATTTCCCACCCAAGCGACCCTTAACATACTTCCCCTGGGATCTCATGACTTTTTGATTGGTATGGATTGGTTGGATGCTTACAAAACTAAATTGGACTGTTATCATAAAACTTTATAATGTGTAAATGAATAAGGGATAAAAATGACCCTCCAAGGGATTCAGAAGCCTATTTCAGTGAGGCAAATATCATCCCTTCAAATGAAAAAGTATTGGTGAAAGGGGTGTTCTGTATATGCCATACAAGTATTGGAATTTGTTAAGGATGACAAACCAAACCTAGAGGACCACCCCATATTAAGAGAATACACGTATGTGTTCCCAAAAGAAGTACCAGGTCTACCTTCGAGAAGGGATATTGACTTCTCGATAGAACTTACACCGGGAGTGGTACCAACATCTAGAACACCATATAGGATGAGCATGCTAGAGCTGGTTGAGCTCAAGCCACAACTAAAGGATATGATTGACAAAGGCTACATCCATCCCAGTGTATCTCTGTAGAGAGTGCCCATTTTGTTTTTGAAAAAGAAAGATGGCACACTCTGACTGTGCATAGATTACAGACAACTCAATAAGACAACCATAAAGAAAAAATACCCCTTACCAAGAATCGATTACTTGTTCGACCAATTGGGAGGTGCTTCCATCTTCTCGAAGATCGACTTAAGGTCTGGATACCACCAAGTCCGGATTAAGGATGAAGACATCCACAAAACAACCTTTAGAACGAGGTATGGTCACTATGAATTCGTAGTGGTGCCATTTGGGTTAACCAATGGCCCTGCCACTTTTATGTGCTTGATGAATAATGTACTCAACAAATTTCTGTAAAAATTTGTATTGGTTTTCATTGATCATATCCTAATATACTCCAATAATAGGGAGGAGCATGAAGAAAATCTTAGACTGTACTTCAAGTACTAAGAGAGCATCAACTCTACGTTAAGTTTAACAAGTGTGACTTCTTTCAGAAGCAAGTCCATTACTTAGGCCATGTCATTTCTAAGGAAGGGGTGGCAGTGGACCCCGATAAGATCAAATCTATTATGGAATGGACTACCCCAAAGGATGTATCAGATATCAGATCCTTCATGGGCATAGAAGGATACTATAGAAGGTTCATAAAAGGATTTTTCAAGATTGGTTGTCCAATCACTGCCCTTCAGAAAAAGGGGATCAAATTCATTTGGACATCAAAATGTGAAGAAAGATTTCAGGAACTGAAATACCTCTTAACCCATGCACCCGTACTAAATATTGCAGACCCAGATAATTATTTCCTCATGTGTACAGATGCCTGGAAGGAAGGACTCTGAGGATTCCTTATGCAAGAGGGACGTGTAATTTCCTACGCGTCCTAGAAATTCAATGAGCATGAGATCAATTATGTGACCCATGACCTAGAGTTGGCTCCCATAGTACATGCTTTAAAAATGTGGAGGCACTACCTCCTGGGAAGGAGACTTGTGCTTATGACAGACCATTGTGGTTTGAGGCACCTGTTTAATCAACCGAAGATCAACACCAGGCAAGCTAGGTGTATGGATATCCTAAGTGAATTTGATTTCGAAATCAAACACATAAAAGGAAAGGAAAATAATGTGGATGATTCCCTTAGCAGAAGTATAAAAATGATTCATTCGACAGAAGTAAGCACCTATGAAACGGATGTCAGGGAAAGAGTCATAAATGTAGAAGAGACAGATTCATTATTCAATACTGTGACCTCATACCTAATACAAGAGCCTACAGGGATGAAGTATGAAGGCTACGAGATGCTCGAGGAAGAGATGTTGACTTACATAAAAAAATCGTATATTCCAAACTGTGACAACTTGAAGAGATTCATAATGGATGAACTATATAAGAGACCATATAATGGTCACCCAGGATATTAGAAGATGATCACGGCCACTAGGAGACAATTTTGTTGGCCTGGGATGAGGAAATACATAGCTAACTATCTAGGTAGGTGCCTAGAATGCTAGCAAGTTAAGGTAGAACAGCGGCATCCAACAGGATTTTTACAACCCTTACCAATCCCAGAATGGAAATGGGAAACCATCTCCATGGATTTCATCACCGGATTACCAAAGTCGACCAAGAAAAATGATGCCATCATGGTCATGGTGGAAAAACTGATTAAGTCTTCTCATTTCGTTCTCGTCAAATCAAATTGAAAGGCCATAGATATTGCAAATATCTTCATGAAGGAGATATTTAGACTGCATGGCATGCCCAAGGAAATTGTATCTAATTGAGATACCAAATTCACTTCAAGATTTTGGAAATCCCTAATGGTTGGTTTTGAGACAAAATTGTTGTTCAACGCAACTTATCACCCTCAAACTGATGGACAGATAGAAAGAGTGAACCAACTAGTAAAATACATGCTAAGGATGCATGTAATGCATCATCCTAAGAAGTGGGAAGACTAACTACAATTGTTAGAGTTTTCCTACAACAACGGTTATATGGAATCCTTGAAGATGAGCCCTTTTGAAGCCTCTATGGTAGACAGTGCAGGATTCCAATCAGCTAGAGTAACCTAGTGGACACAATTACAATTGGACCCGACATGCTGAAAGAAATGGAACAACAAGTGGTTTAGATAAGACAAAATATGAAGATTGCTCAGGATAGACAGAAAATTTACGTCAACAAAAAGAGAACTCCCAGAGAGTTCAATACCGGAGACCATGTCTATCTCAAAGTTAGACCCAAGAAGAGTTCCTTGAGAATGGGATCCTGTGCCAAGTTGGAACCTCAGTATTGTGGACCCTTTGAAGTCTTAGATAGAGTGGGACCTGCAGCCTATAAGCTAGTACTTCCTCCCACTGTAAAAGCACATAATGTCTTTCATGTTTCATTATTGAAGAAATATGTACATGATGTTAATCATATAATTGATTGGTCTGTGATCCAGGTGGAACCGGAGGGAGAATTCCTACCAAACCCCAATGCATATTAGACAGGAAGGAAACCTCACTCAGGAACCAAACCATTGAACAAGTCAAGGTGCAGTGGAAACAATTTGGCCCAGATGAGGCTATGTGGGAAATGGAGGATGCCATGAGATAGGCATATTCGATTTTGTTTGCTCCTATACATACATGTGATGATGACAGATAGAACATCGAGGACGATGTTCCTTTAAGGGGGCGGGAATTGTAACACCCTGTTTCTCCCAGTTTGTAAATATAATTATACAGGCCAAGGAACTATGGAAAACTTAAAAGTGTGAATGTTTGATTTGATGGACCTTGTGTAGAAGGTCGATGAATGTAAATTATGTTATTTTAATAGAAAATGGTTACATGTTGCATGACTTCTGAAAGAGGGGATGTGCTAAGAGAGACCACGAAATGTTGTGAAAGTTGGTGGCGGGGACCAGGAATTGTTGCATTAACCTCCACCGAACCAGTACCATGTTGGAATTAATTTGCTTAGATTAGAACAACCCCCCTGATCCAAGAAAGAATTGTAGTCAGGCTGGTAGGTGGGAAGGCCTCCTCAAGAATTAATGACGGGATGGGGTAGACCGCCCATCTGTAAGGCTTCCAGACATGACCACGGACTGGAAATTTGAGACACACACAATCTTGCAGGAAAAGGTAAGAAAAGAAGTGTGGTGGGTAGGGGGAGACCTGTGAAGAAAAATGCAGAGACAAGAGAGGAAGATATCGGGTCTGAGGAAGGACTGAAAGAGGAAAAGTGAGTTCTAATCACAGAAAATAAATATTGAACCAGGATAAGGAGAGTAACCTTTGTCCTTATCTATTTTTGTATTGGGAGAAGGAGAGTAACCTTTGTCCCTAACTTCTGTTGAGATGGAATTAAGAGATTGAATCTCAAAGCATCATGGCTTATGCTCGGGGGTGGCCAATGATAAATCCATTGGGAGTGACTGAGCCTAAGTTTGGGTGGAAACGATCACCCCTTTCAGTAGTTGCATCACACTATATGGTTCTGATAAGTGTTTTCTTGCCTTATGCTTTGAATTGTGAATAATGGATGTATGCGAGTATTTATATGTCTATAAAGAGTTTTTTCACTATATTAAATGATTAAGTTATGTATATGCACTCATTCCCTTGGGAACCTATATATCTTCTTGATTTCCCATATGTCCCTATTTATTTCCTCGAAGGCACTCTCCCAGGGAGATACATCACCGTTCTAGAGTCAACGCAAGCCTCTTGGCATAGCTACTGTCTTGGTAAACTCACAAGTTACCTTGCCTTGAATTAGATCTTAAAGCCCTGGAAGTTGGGAAGGTGTTTCCTTCAAACCACTGGTCTAGGAGAGTTTGAAATTACACCTATGTCCTTAACTGAAGACCCAACTAAGAGCGGAGATCATAGCCCAAGAATTATCAGAGGATCTAGGTGACCTAGGTCTAGGAACCTTGGAGCTTGAAGCTCCGAGATATCTAATTGTTACGACCATAGATATATGAATGAATATCGAGGGTGGGGAGTCATTTTGGAGAATGAAGGTGGAAGTAGTGGACATGCTAGTTCACGGCCCACAATTCACCATTGTCATTGATCTCGTCGACTGGGAGATCAACAACTCTGATTTGACCAAGTTGGGCATGTACCTCCAAATTGCAGAGGTTGAGCTCTTTGAAAAAGAGTATGCACGTTGAGTCCCCATAATTGTTGTGAGCCATCGATCGACGTTAAAAAGAGACCAAGCGTCGAAGAACTAGAACAAAGGAATGCTAGGAGGGTGAGAAGAATTTATTTTCAAGAAATCCTTTGAACTGAGTTATCGAAATCCCCGAATGCAAGGAGTGCGTGGAAAATCAAAATCCTTTAAGCATCAAGCTTAGAAGGGATATCAATTTTCATAAGTATTGACGAGATCCAAGAGTTGAACTGGTAGGGGGAACAAAGGTTGAGACCTTTGAAGACTGAAAAATCTTCTAAGTTAGAAGATATCAGAAGCTCAGGAGGAGGAGTGATAGTGTTCTTTATATCCCATTGCAAAAGATTGACAACCGTCTGATCAGGTTAAGGTGCACGAGCCTTAGCACTTCGCACATGCAAGAGAGAGAACTTACCAAAGTTTGAGATCGGAGATTCCCAAAGTCTAGAGAGCCGAAAACCCGGAGTGAATCCCAGTCGTCTGATAAGCCAAAGTGAATCTGACTCATTATATCGCCCAAAGTAAATGTTAGGTGTCAGATCGTCCAAAGTAGATCTGAACTGTCATATCTTGAGGACAGGTGGCATGAATCTGTGGATTTCGGGTAAAGACCCGAAGTAAACATCGATCGTGGGATCATTCGAAGTAGATCTAAACCGTTAGATCTAGAGGACAGGTGGTGTGAATTTGTGGATTTCGGGTGAAGACCTGAAGTAAACATCGACCATTGGATAATATGAAGTAAACCTCAAGCATCGGATTGCCAAAGTGGATCTAAGTCGTCAGATCAACAACTTCGGGAAATCCATTCGATAGTTTCTCAGTTGAGATTTGAGATTCGCAAAGTCTGAAGTTCCAGAAATCCGAAGGGAATCTCAATCATCTGATCATCCGAGGTAGATCTAAGCCATCAGATCACCCGAAATAAATTTCAAGCGTTGGATCCCCAAGGTGAATCTGAGCCGTCAGATACCTTTTATTCAGGAGAAGACAAGATTTGAGAGTTAAGATTTATGAAGTCTGAACTTCTGGAAATCCAAAGTAAATCTCAACCATCCGATATGCCGAAGTGAAGTTGAGTCGTCAGATCGTCCAGAATGAATATCAAGCATCGGATCACCCGAAGTGGATCTGAGCCGTCAGATTCAAAGGATGTGTGGTGTAAATCAGAGGACTCACTATCCGAAGTAATTCATAGTCGTCGGATATAAGGGAGACATGGAGAAAATCTGTGGACTCTGGGTAAAGATCCTAAGTAATCCTCGATCGTCAGATCAAGAGGAAGGACACGCGTTAGTGGATTATAGACTTCGGATAAAATCCATTGGGAAAAAGGGAGAAATTTGTGATTTGAGATCACAGAAGTCTGAAACCCGAAGGAGATCTCGACCATTGATCGATAAGAGGGCCACATGACCATTGATCTAGCTAAAAGTTCAACCACCCGAAGTAAAGACAACGTTGTTGATTAGGAGGACATGTGTCTACATATTGTCAACTCGAAATAATGAAGTACGGAAGAGAGTGTGGTTTGAGAGTTGAAACTCCTAAAACCCGAAACCACGAAGGAGATCTCGTCCATAGATTTTGCAAGGGTTCAAATCTCATCCGTAGGTCTGAGAGGGGCAGATATGAACCACCAATTTTAGAAGTACTGTCAAGATTGGCAGATCAATGGTCCCGTAGCATTGTGGGGATAGGAATTGCACGAACATTAAAAAATTGAGGGCAGGTCGCAATTCAAACCATGGTTTTGAAAAGAGGACACATGAAGGCTCGAGGAGAATTACGGGCCAAAAAATAGTTTGATTCAAACTGCCTTTGGTTGTGTCTGCAATTGTGTAGTATTGTAAGGTCATTACCCAAGGTCACATCAAGAGGGGGCTTATCCATAAAAGGAGCTAATGCCCAATACTCATAGATTTCACAAGGGAGCGAAAGGGAAGGTCGCAGGTTCCATTAACCCTTCACCGAGGATCCAAAAGGTCCTATGTTTAATTATAGAATGAGACCATCAAGGTCTCAGAGAGTTGTTTATCTTTAGAATCGGAGATCCTTGACCGGAAGACCGGTTTGGTTCCCTGACGATCAAAATGAGAACCCATAAGAGATAGGATTTGTTACTGTAAGGAGGATGAATTTTTTTATTTTATTTTATCCATCGTGGGTGTGTTACATTCCACCTATAAAGTTTCAATATATATGAAAATTATATGATGATCCAATCCATATCATACCTCCCCATTAAGGGATAATTTTGGTCCCCAAAATATTTATTGAATGAGGTGAGGAAAGTTTTTCTCTACCTCCTCCCTAGAGTACCATTTTTTCTTTCCTGGAAGTTGTCCTTTAAGCCCAATCTTGTAAAGGATGTGTTTCCCTTGTCTTGTAGTTTTGGACTTCCTCCGCAAAACTATGTCATTTTCCAACTCTTCCTGAGCATATGGTTCCAAGTCCTCTATGGTAGGTGGGACTTCCTCCACCTCTTGATCCAACATGGAAGGCTCATATAGTTTCAAACTCCCCACATTCACAACTGAGTAAATGCCCATGTATGGGGGTAGACTGATTTTAAAGGAATTATCTACCACCTTCTCCAATACCTCAAAAGGGACATACCCTAGAGCATTTATCTTCTTACCAAGACCCTATAGTATTTCCTTATTCAACTGTAACCAAAATGTTTCTCCCACTTTAAATGAGTTCTTGATTCTATGTTGATCATGTTTGGTCTTATAATTTTCCTGTGAATTCTTCAACATCTCTTGTACTTGCAAATGGATCTGTCTAATATTTTCGACAAATTTCTCTACTTTCAAGGCTTCTCCTCTGATGTCTTCCCTCACTCCTCCTTGATGTCCATAAACAACATCCAAGGGAGAAGGTGGAAAATATCCAAAGCGATTTTCAAAATGGAACATACCAATAGAAGTATGGATTGCTCTGTTATAAGAGTGTTGAATGTAGATCATATTTTCATCTCAGGTCTCTAGATTCTTCTTATTGTAACCCCTAAAAAGATATACCAATGACATGATGACTACTTCTATCTACCCATCTATCTGTGGATGGAATTTTTTAGATCTCTTCAACTTTGTGTCCATCTTATCCCAAAGTGTAGTCCAAAAGGAACTGATAAATATATTATCCTTGTCTAATATGATGCTCCTTGGTATCCCAAATTCCACCTAGACCTAATGTTTTTTGTTTATTTTCCTTTGATGGTATTTTTACAAGGCATAAGAATGCACATCTTGTTAAACCTATCAACTACCACAAAAACATAGTCATGTCCCTTCATCGTTATTGGTAAACCACCCACAAAATCCATGGAAATGCTTTCCCAAGTTTGAGTGGGTACAATTAATGGATGCTATAGACCTTTCTTTCTATTACTAGGCTTGTTGGTACAACAAAGTATGCATTCTATAATATATTGTGATACAACTTCTTTCATTTTGGGCCAATACACATACCTTTGTAAGTTAGTAAATGTTTTCTCGACACCAAAATCTCTTGCAACCTTGGAGGTGTGATCCTGTCTAATAAGTTGTAATATTTCACCTTTAGGAACACACATATTGTCTAGCTTGTAGAGTAACACATTATGGATATGATATTCATTCTTACTATCACCTTATTCTACATGAATTTGACGTTATAGTTGTTGAAACGCCTCTTTGAAGTCCTCATATTCTATGTATACCTCTTTGTATGCATCATGGGTAAAATGCTCCATGTGCATAAGTGTTCCCAAAGATGTAATCTAGGATGTGGGTGGCCTTGAAATCATGTCCACCAACTTAATAGTGTTTTCCTTCTTATACTTGATGAAAATATGAAATTGCTGCAAAAAATACATCCACTCGTAGTGTCTGGTTTGTTGAATCTTACTATGGGACTCCAAATACTATAGTGGTTGGTGATCTGTGTGGATAATGGTTTGCTTTCCCATCATATAGTGCTTCCACTTGTTAAAAACTTGAACTAGGGAATAAATTTCCTTATCATAGGTAGGGTATTTCAAAACTCCTCCATGAAACATCTCAAAATGATATCATGTTGGGTTACCTACTTGCATCAAAACTACTCCCATAGAATACACACTTGCATCTGTCTCCACTTCGAATGGATTATACAAGTTAGGAAATGCAAGAATTGGTGCTTCATTTATCTTTTTTTCTAGCTCATCAAAATATTTTTGTTGATTCTTTCCCCACTGGAAACTCTTAGCATTAGTTGTTACGGTGTGGAGTGGTGCAACTACCATTGAAAAATATGCTATGAACTTTTGTAGGTATTGTGTTTCCCCATAAAATATCCTAACTTCAGTGGCATTAGTAGGAATTGGCCATTTTATAATGTCCTCTATATTTGTGGGATCTATCTTGAGATCCCCTCCACTTATCACATACCCCAAATACACCAATGACTACTCAGAAAACTCACATTTCTTGAGGTTATCCAACCATTGGTTCTTTTTCAAAGTCTCTAACACCTACATACGATGTGAGACGCGATCCTCCCATGTTGAGATATAAAACAATATATCATCCAAATATACTATAACAAATGAATCCAAATATGGGTGCAATACATCATTCATCAATATCATAAATGTAGTTGGTGCATTACATAAACCAAATGGCATGACCAACCATTCATACAAACCTTGCCTTGTATTGAAGGCAGTATTATAGGTGCCTTATTCTTTGACACGTACCTAGTGGTATCCCAATTTAAGATCCAACTTGGTGAATTACTTCACATGATGCATCTCGTCCAAAAAAATTATTGATCCTAGGCAGGGGTAATTGATTCTTGAGTGTAATCTTATTAAAATATATGTAGTTGATACACATTCACCAAGTCCCATCCTCCTTGGGTACTATGGTAATAGGTGACCCATAATGTGAGGTGATTGGTCAAATTACTCCCTACTCCAGCAACTACTAAAATTGTTTCTTCACTTCATCTTCTTCCAAAATAATTTACCTATACAGCCCAATATTTCATAATGGGGAGTCAAGAAATAATTGTATCTCATGCTCCACTTCCCTCTCAGGTGGTATCCCTTTAAGCTCCTGAAACACTCCTTTGTATGCCTACAATAACTCCTCCAAATTTCGTTTCTACTTTTTGGTACATCCCTCTAGGGATGCCTTTACTCTTACTAATTCATCACCTGGTTGATTCTCTTATAGGAAAAGAAAAACATACTTCTTACTTGAACTAATCAACTTTTTGGCTTGGTTGGAACTTACTAGTGTGATCTTTGATTTAACTTTATGTTCATTAATGATGAAATCATTCCCATCCTTGATAAAGTAGTACCACTTTTCTCTCCTTGTGAAGTTTTCATCCCTCATATACATGTAGGAGCTTCCAAACACTACTCCACACACATCAAGGGGTACTACATCTAACTCCACTTCATCAATAGATTTTTCACTTACATAAAATTTTATCTTACACTCTTTTGTGACCTTGATATCTACATCCTTGTTTATCCATCCCAAAGGATATGGGTTAGGATGATCATGAACCTCCAACCCAATCTTGTTGACCAAATCAGTTGCTATGAGATTTATCTGTGAATCAGAATCAAAAAGAATTTATACTTTGGTCTTCTTGACCTGTATCTTGATATGGAAGAGTTTTGTCATCTTCTTCTCTTCCCTATGATTAAGACTACTGAGATTCACCTCTTTATACACTGAAGTGTAGGAAATGTTCTCATCCACATATGAGATGTTCTCTATCTAATTTTATGAATCTGTGGCTAAAACATTCTTCTTATTGTAATCCTTCTAATAGTTCTTATGGTTCAACTCTGGATGTATTTTCTAACACTTTTCTTCATCTTGACCATCATTATTGCAATGGTTAGAGTGGTTACTTGGATCCTTGCAATGATGTGCAATGGATATTGTCTTCTTGTATTCCCATTTCCACTTCTTATTTCCCTCCTTGTAATCATCTTGGTGATCTTTCTATTTGGAGCCACTTGGTTTTCCTTTTTTTGGCCTATAATTTCCATATACTATTCTTATATGCATGCCTCACAAACTATATTGGAATTGAATAGATTCACTTTATTTCACAAATTATTGTGTAGGCCCCCTATATACTTCAGGAATACATATGGTTTCTTGGGAGAGATACCTAATATGATATCCATCTTCTTGAATTCGGTGGAGTACTCTTGCACACTCTATCCCTACCTTTTCCTAAAGTAATGACAACAAATCCATTGGTCCTCTACATACAATATAGGTTAGAACTAGGACTTAATGAGGGTTTTGAAACCCTCCCACTTAGTTGTTGGTCAATCACCTTCTATCCTAAGTTTTTTTGTGTAACTTTCCCACTAGGTTAATGCATGGCCCTCTAATTTCATTCTGGAAAATGAAATCTTTCGCTCTTCTTCTATATGGTGGACACTGAGATAAAACTATAATTATTGCAACCAATGATTCAACTTTATTACATCAATATCACCTTGGTATGGCTTGATATCCACTTTAACTCCCATTTTAAGTAAATATTGTGAAGGAGTAATGGCACTAGATCTAGGTTGATTTTTCTCGGGCTATTTACTCCTTTTCTGGGTATTCATTTTCTCATGGTTTCCCTTTGATCTGATCTTTGAGTTAGAGCCTCCAACCTCCCCCAACGTTCCAATATGTATTGCTAGAGATGCTATGAGGAGGGCCATACTACGATATATATCAGTGACTTAATATTCTATCCTCACAAATCTCTCTTTTGCTGGATCTTGAGGGTTGTTGTGAACAAACTCATCTTCCATGGCTAGGGTTTTGTGACTTTATTCTTAATACAATTTCTAGATCATGCAGATTTCCATAATTTCCCCAAAGAAAAAATGTATGATAACAATATGATTTATAAAATTCCATGGATATTCCACTAGCATAGTTAATCACAACATATCTTATAATATTATGAAATCTTAGAGTATGCAAAATAGTTTTCCTTGGATCCCATATTAGTTGATTCCTAGCTTTGCTTGAATTTATGAAATAACTAAAATATGAAAATTAAAGGAATGATCAAAAGAAAACACCATCCACACACAAATGAACACAAGATACATCCTAGGAAATTGAATATGGGAGAAAACCTAGCTAGAAGGTGAGGCCTATGCTCTTCTCTCTTTACTTTAGTTATGGAAATGAAAATACAAAGAAAGAGACACTCACTGTGGAGTTGTCTTTGACACTATGGCCTATATGGTTGCTCCAGAATATTTTTCTCTTATGTTATGCTCTCAAGATATCACTCTTGGCTTCTATACTCAGTTATGGAACAAGTACAATGCTAAATAATGGAACCCCTTCTCCTCCTAGTGGCCCAATATTTAACGTAGCCCAATAATCATCTAGGGTTAGGGTTTTTACTTACTCAAACTTCAATAACTGATAAGGATTGGACCTTCTAGAATCTTCTTGAAAGTCCACACATGGCTATCCCCATATGTGTAAGTAATGGGGGTTGATGTGGCATCCACTCATACCATGATAGTCAGCAAGGTAGGTCAACTTGCAGGAGGCATAACTTTTACATATGAGCTTTGATTGAGGGGATGTTTTCACTGTTGGAAAGGTATCGGTGTGTAGATCAACATTGAGGAGGTGTGCACATGTTTTGGACACTATAACCCAAAAAATATTTGTTTAATGCCTCAAAATGGCTTTGGAAGCTTTGAGACCCTAATTTTCCAAAAAGGGGCATACCATTAAAATGGCCTTGGAAGTTGATTCCTCCAACTTTTTCCACCCAGAAAGTACCAAGATACATGAAAAATTATATGATGATCCAATATGGATCAGAATATGTGATTTTTTCTTTGTAAATACAAATAAAAAAATATAATTAGTTTTGAAATATCAAAAAATTTAAAACTTAAAAAAAAAGACAAAAAACATGTTTCATGTATCCTACCAAGGGGTAATATTCAATCCCCCCTTCCATTTGTCCATGCTCTAGACACTATTTTCTATCTATTTACCTATTAATTCTTCTTTCCTTTATGTTTTTGCATTTTGTACAAGGGAAATAGCATTTCCTATCAACAATATCAAGAAGTTTGGGATCATTTTGAGATCATTTTTCTTGATTTCTTGTATGCACAAAACAATTACATTCATCAATATTAACATCTATAATGAGATCCATTGCTTCTTTAATTAAATTCTCCATATAATCCAACCAGTGATATGCACCAATGCCCAAGTAAGGGTCATTTAACATTGTTTCCTATTAAAAATAAATCAACCCATGTGTTATTACAACAAGAATATATTAAAAGAATTTCACATGTACAAAAATATAAAGGTATTTACCTACTTTATCCAAATTAAATTTCAATTATGGGGAAAATAATAAGTTTAATAGCAATGTCATAAAAGTAGCAAACTTTACCTAGAGCATTAGTCACCTAAGCCCGTCTCTTTGGAAAAAAATAGGTTTGTTTTTCTATGGTTTATTTTTAGAACAAGGAAAAAGATGTCATAAATGTCAAAAGTATAAATCATCAATGGGAAAAAGAACTTTCCAGAAACGTTGATTAAATGTCTTTTAATCAATGTTTACTGAACATAGATTACAACACTTAAGTCAAATTTCAATAGGAACACTTAATGTTGAAATCAGTGTTTGTAATGTTAGTTAACTAATATGTTAAAACGTAAGCATTGGCTAAACAATGTTTGTTGGTGGCAAAAGAAAAACAAATGGCCAAATTTCATGACTTGTAACTAATTTTTGACATTAAAATCATTCTTTTCAACAAACATCAATTCAAATGTCAAATTTTGACCTCAAATATAGTAGTGTGCAATGTACAAACTAAAAGAAGATAGAAAAATTTCTTGGCTTCGTTTCCAGATCCCTCTAATACCATCTTGGTCAACCAAAAACAAAAATAAAAAATGCATACCTTGCTCTAATCCTTGCATTTGTTCCATCTATTCATTAGTTATAAAAAAAACTATGAGCCATTATATATCCATAGAAAAATAAGAATTAAATGGAGATCATCCCAAATAAGAAGGATGGAAGGGGACAAGAAGGATGATGGAAATAAATAAGGGGGGAGAAGAAGTAAGGTAGTGGTGGAAGAGATAAGGGTGGTGGTGGGTAAAAGGATGGTGGAGAAAACAAAAAGGGAGGAGGAGATCATGATAAGAAGGGTGGTGATGAATTCAAAGGTTATGGTGAAGACAAGAAGGGTGAAAAAAAAAACATATGAAGTCTATATTCATAGATATATCATTGTTTATGTCTTATCAAGGTATTATCAAATACACCAAAATCAAATACATTGATAGGGAAGAATTCTTTAGCATGAATCTAGGCTAAGTGGTATATAACAATACTAGGTATGGAGTAGCACCTTGAATTGTTCCTTTTACTCTTCATTGCAGTGTATTAGACTAAAATTTGAAAAGAAAAATGGGTTTCAAAGAAGATGTATTCTTGCTTAAAAAATAAATATATATGTTTTGAACCTCTTATTCTATATTGTTCCCTTCACATTTACCTTGTCATTGTTCACGTCAGGTTTTATTGTTCCCTTTATAGTGAAGTTATGGTTCCTAACATCGGGTTCTATAGACTACACTTGTCAATAATCAGTTGAAACCCATGGAAGAATGGCATCAAAATTGTGTGAAAATATGACAAGAATTTTATAACATGTAGTTTTTTTATTGAATATAATGTCATGTTGCGATAATGATGCTAAAATGATGTTACATACTTGTTCATAAGATGGTAATTTGATAAAAAAATGGCATAAATGATATGCATATGATGCATGATATATGATAGCAATGGATGAATGATGTAAAGATGATGCAACTTAACGCAAACACAATGCAAGAAAAAATCATATTTTTTTAATGTTTTGATGTTGTACATATGATGCAAACACATCCCAAAAAGACACAAAGTCCCATCACAAAAACCAAACATGCACCAAGAAAAAAACTTGACAAGGGGAGAATGAGCTATAACGATGCTACAACCTTGTATTATAGTGGTGATTAGGTTTCCCAAGGTATATCATGTGTTGATTGGGTGGATGGTGTTGTGTTTTTTTTAGCTTATTTTATTTCAATCTCAACTTATTTTAGTATTTTGACAACTAAGTTAGTAATATTAAATTGTTATCTTAATTAAATACTACATAAAAAAGAACTTGTAGAAACTTGTAAGATATATGACGATGAATTGTTTCAGTGGAATGTCGATGAAAATTTACAAATCAATTAAAAATATAATAAAAGATATTTGTGAAACAAATCTATTTGAATTGTTAAATAAATCTAAGAAAATATGTATGTATTGATGTATTTACATATCAAGAGAATCCATCAGTAGGAAAATCAAAGGAAGGCCTATAATAGCTTCTACCACAATATGTGTATGGATGTGGGAGAGGATGATGCTCTATATCCCTACCCTATGTGACTCATGAGGGGCTTCACCTTATTGACCAATACCTTATCAGACTCATTAATAAAGGGGGGTTTAAAATTGTGAAAAAAAAGAGCCAATATACTACAGGTATTCGACCGGGGGGGGGCATGCAGGGTACGAGGGGGATTATATGTTTTGGATGGTATTAAAAGGGGTATTTGGTAAAAATGTGGGATATCTAGTAAAAATAGTTTTTTTTTTATTAGAAAGATGTATTGGGAGAGGGTTTCAACAAAAGAATTTTGGGAGGTACTTATAAATATCTAGTGAAATTAGAGGTATTATTTAATATTCCACGATTGCATGTGCTATGTCATAGGTTCACTGTGTGGAGACCCTATGGTGTGGCTCCAAATAAATATTCTCTATTATGAGTAAGGTTGGATGACTCCTCTATACCATGAGTACATTATTGGGTAAACTTATTATGTATCTAATCCCACTTAGATATTTCTACAATTGGTCCAATTGTCTCTTGAGCACTGAACCTTCTTTCTTTGGAGTTCAACTAGGTGACTCCTCCCTACCATGATAATGATTAAATGATTACCCCTACCATGATAAGAATTGGACGAGTCACCCCTACATGTTCCCTCAGTCACATGACTCTCAACAAAAGTGTTATGGTGGACCAATGTATATGGAAACTATAACAATGCACTCTATGCGTTACCAAGCAAGATGGGTGTAGGAGGATATCAACAAGGGGGATTTTGAGGGAAAGGAGGGAAAAATACACAATTTGTTTTATCCCTAACATAATTTCCATCTTCGGGCATCCCTCATCCAATGCTTCGAACACTAAAATATGAAAATAGTTGGCATGTTTATGGAGGATAAACATGGCATACAATTTCCTAATGAAGTACAATGACATGTCTCTATTGTTGTGAGGGTTTTCATCAAACATAATGTACCATCAATCCATCTAATTAGCCTTGATGTTTGGTTCTATGCAAAAATCAATGGAAATGTGTAGTCTATTAATCTAATGAGGAATCAAGTCGGTGCTAAGGTCTTGAAAGACATGAAACATCATTCCTTTTGTTATTTTTATTTTTGGCACATCTTGATAACTAATCCCATCTACATAAATAAAAAAATTCACCTAACTATAAGAACTAATATTGTATAATGTTGCTTGGGAATTAGTATCATGACAATGCAAAAGTCAAGTGTTTGCTAAAGTTAGTGACAAAAATGGTCTCCCTCTGTGAGCATTAAACTTAAGTGTCTCAAAGATGTGTATTCCACCAATATATCAAAAAATTTATATTAAGGAGGGTTAATATTTTAAGCCTATTGGTTTCCATGTTTGTCTCTCATATTAAGGGTTTTGATTTTCATTTCCAAAATTAAGATTTTGAGAGTTTGGATTTTGAGAATTTAAGTTTTTAGGGTTTGGGTTTTGAAGATTTTAAAACAAATTCCATATTTATGACATGTTTTCATTAAACTCAAAACTTCATTACAATAACAACAAGAAAAGAAAAATAAGAAAACAACAAGAAAAGAAAAATAAGAATTTTAAGAAAAATAAGAAAAAAAAAACCTACCTCAACAATGATACCCACCATAGATAATAATTATGTTTTTCTAGTCAAATAGGGAAGCTCTCTCACCATAGATAATAATTATGTTTTTCTAGTCAAATAGAGAAGCTCTCTCTATTCGATTGAATGGTCATGTGATCGAGGTGTGGTAGGGTGGTGTTCTTTAAATCACATCTATGTCTTTTCTTCCCCAACACTCTTTCCCAATGTCATGTTGGAATGAGAAAATAAAGCAACGTCATGTTGGAACGAGAAATTAAAGCAGTTATATACACTTTTTTTCTATAAGCAACATAACACATACACATCATTTCACACTACCAATATGTATTATATTACATACACGTTTTATAATCGTAATCATTTCCCTAGTGCTGAGCTTAACATACCATATGCTAAGCAACAAAAGCACATTTACATTATGGATATCAATAACATAAACACAATGTAAACTCAACTTTATGAATATGTTCTTCATATATTGCAAATTTATTCAAATTTAATTGTAATCACATGACCACTTACTTATAATTATATTCATAGTATAGCAAATTTATTCAAAATACTTTACACATTAAAACATCTTTTATTTGCGCTTATTGTTTTATTATCTTATCTAAATATACAAATAAGGCAAGGACCCTACCACCATACAACTATTGTTTCAAAATTTAATTGTCGGTATTCTTATACTATTGTTTCAATATTTAATTGTCATAATTCTTATATACCAAATCAATGATTTTGTTTTACTTAAAAATAGGAAGACAAAAAATGAATAAACTTGCAGCTCACACGCGAGACAAGTTGTACCTGGAGGCTATCGAATAGTGATGTTACTTCATATCTTAAACAATCAAAGATACATGCATATATAAGATTACATTCGTTTAGGGAGATCAAACAAACTCCTAGAAAATAAGATCTAAGTCCTAAATACAATTACAATCACAACTATCTAACAAATACTTTCTCCATTATTTCCAAGTACCTCCTTAATGGAGAAAGGATTGATTTCCACACCTAATATCTCTTTAAACAGTTCAAATTTTATCTTTCCAAGAGGCTTAGTGAAAATATCAACAACATTTTTACAAGTATTACAATACATTAGAGTAATATCTTCAGATTGTATCTTTTCTCTATAAAAATGAAACTGAGTATCAACATGCTTTATTATTGCATGATAAACTGGATTATTTTCCAACTTGATTGAGCTCTAGTTATCACATCTAATCAATGCAACCTTCTTTTGATTTTCTCCAACATATTGAAGAACTCTCCTTAACCAAAAAACTTCACAAGTTGTTGCACACAAAGCTTTATACTCTGCCTTAGTGGATGACAAAGATACAGTAGGTTGTTTCTTACTACTCCATGGAAAAATCCTGGATCCAATGCTAAAAGTATATCCTATAGTAGATATTCTATCATTTGGATTACCATCCAAGTCTGAATCCGAGTAGCTTGTTAGCTCAACATCAAATGAATCAGTATACTTAATACCAAAATAAATTGTTCCTTTAAGATACCTGAGTACACCTTTCGTTGTTTTTCGATGGCTTTCTAGAGGTCTCTCCATAAACTGACTTAACACACTAACATAGTATGCTATGTCAGGTCTGGTAGTAGTAAGATAATTCAAGCTTCCCACCAGTTGTTTATACATTGTACCATCTACCTCCTTTGAGCCATCATCACTACAAAATTTCATATTCTGTTGCATTGGAACAAAAAGAGATTTACACTGATCCATTTTAAACTTCTTAAGAAGTTCTCAAACATACTTACCCTGAGAAACAAAATTTTGACCAGCATCTCTCCAAACTTAAAGACATAAACAATAATGTAACTCACCAAGATCTTTCATCTCAAATACTTGTGCCATCTATGCCTTAATTCCATTAATTTGTTTATCATAATTCCCTGTAATAATTAAATCATCAACATATAAGGAAATCAATACAACCTGCCCCTTTGCATCAAAATTGATATACAGATTTGGATCACTTTGGCTCCTCATCAAAACCTATTGAAGAAAGAAGAAATCTATCTTCTCATATGAAGATATGGGTTCCTGCTTCATCCCATACAAAGATTTCTTTAATTTGCAAACTAAATGTTCCAGGCCCTTTTTCACAAACCTTTTTTGGTTGAGTAAGGTAAACCTCCTCCTTTAACTCGTCATTCAAAAAAGTATATTTTAAATCTAATTAGTGGAGATTCCAATGGTACTTTGTAGCTAATGCATTTAACAATCTAATAGTATTTAGTTTAGCTACAGGTGCAAATGTTTATGCATAATCAATTCCCTCCTTTTGTGATTACCCTTTTGCCACCAATATGGCTTTGTATTTATCTATGCTACCATCTACATTAAATTTAGGTTTGTATACCCATTTACATCCTATGGGATTTTTATCTTTAGGAAATTCAGTCAATTCCCAAGTTTTGTTTTTCATTATAGAGTCATATTCTTCCTTCATTGTTTTACTCCACTCTTCATGCTTATTAGCTTCATTGAAACTCATGGGTTTTATGACATTTAAAACACTACTCATCATAGCATAGTCTTTATACCTTTCAGGTAGGAGAACCTGTTGTGTAGATCTCCTTGGCGATTCATCGTCTTCTTCCCAGCTTTGTGAAGATTCTTCTTCACTTCTGGGCGAGCTCTGATTGCTGGTAGTGTCCATATCATTGGATTCTTCCTCATGCTTATGTTGCTCTCTGTCTTTGGATTCTTCTTTGGTGTCTTCGACTTCAGGAAATATATGCCACCTTTCATAGTTGTTGTCCTTGTTGCCTTCATCTTCCTGCTCATGGAAAATTACATCTCTACTTGCAAATACATTGTGATTAGAGGGATCAAACATTTTATAAGCTTTAAATTCTAAACAATACCCCAAAAAAATACATTTGATGGCTTTAGCATCAAGGTTCTTTCTATTCTCCTTTGGAATATGTTCAAAGGCCTTACACCCAAATACCCTCAAATGATGAATTGTTGGTTTAAAGCCATACAAGTTTTCAAATGGAGTCTTGAGATCAAGATACCTTGTTGGACTTCTATTCTTTAAATAAACAATAATACTAATGGCCTCAACCCAAAATTTTTTTGTCAGATTCTTACCTTTAATCATACTCCATGCACACTCCACCAACGTTCTATTTTTCCTTTCTGCAACAACATTTTTTTGTGGAGTGTGAGCTATTGTAAATTGTTGCACTATTCCATGATATTTACAATACTTGATGAAGTTCTCCAACCTGTACTCTCCCTCTTGATCTGAACGGAGGATTTTTATGAACTTCCATGTCTGCTTCTCTACCATATTTTTGAATTCTTTGAAATATTCAAAAACATCACTCTTTCTCTTAAGGAAGTACACCCAAGTGTACCTTGTGAAATCATTAATAAACAACAGAAAATAATGAGCACCTCCTAGAGATCTCATCTGCATTGGTCCACAAACATCAGTATGCCCAAGTTCTAATACATCTCTTCTTCTCCTATCAGAATTAGAGGGGAATTCATCCCTATGTATTTTTCCTAATGCACAACCCTCACAGGAAAAATACTCATTCTTTAACATAGGGAGACCTTCAACTATACTTTGTTTCTGCAGCAACAACAAATCATGATAATTGATATGACCACTGCAGCAACAACAAATCATGATAATTGATATGACCATACCTCTGGTGCCAAATAATTTATGTTGACATAGCTATAGAAGTTAGTGCTTGATGATTCTTGTTGACAACAACACGTTTGTAAAGATCTCCAACTCTGACTCATGAAGCAACAAGTTTGCAGGGTGTTTTGAAGAATTTGACCTTCATATTTTGATCTGTAATTGTGGACACAAAGATCAATTTTTTCTTTATCCCAGATACATACATAAAATTCAGAATGTTCCTGACACTTCTATTCGACAATGTTACTGGAATATCTTCATATCCCTTGATCTGATATGCACGGTCATCTTTAAGATAAATGTTGACACCATTGTTTGTTTCCTTGAAGTTCTCATACCAATTCTTATTGCATGTCATGTGGATTGAGGCTCAAGAATCCACAAACCATGCATTAACATCATCAGTTTCAGTAGAAAACGCAGCATTAGACACAAACAGTTTGAGATTCTTAGAATCAGAATTTAGGGTTTCTCCTACCAAATGTCCTAAATGTGTTATGTGTTTATGCCTAGCTTCATCACTTTTCTTCTTATAACAATCTCTGACAAGATGCCCAGTCTTACCACAATAAAACACTTCATTCTAGAATCATTTCTGGCAAATGACATATCTTGATTTGGCTTTGGAGATGACTTCCTCTGAAATGGACTTCCACCTTTACTTCCTTCTCCTTATTTCCCTTTGAAAAATTTCTTCTTCGCCAATAGTGCTAAATCTGGATTTTGAGGTTTCAAATTCCTATGCCTCTCTTTTTCTTGCATCAATATACCTATCAATTCCTCAAAGGTGGAAACTTTCTCCCTTGTTGCAAGACCTATAATGAACATATGATATTCCTATGACATTGCATTTAAGGTAATTGTATCAAGATTAGTACTAGGTACTAATTCTCTTTTATCTCCCAACTTATCTTTCAACTTTTTAATCCTTGAAACAAAAGTACTAACATATTTGTTTTCTTCCATTTTAATGTAAAGAAACTTACTTTTCAGGAAGAGAACACAATTTGTATTTTTGGTCTCATACATATTCTTAAGTGTAATCTAGATATCATTAAAAGTCTTCCGAATATGAGGAATTATACTATCTTTTTGAGACATCCTTAATAATACCTTTGCTTTATTTTTCCATCTCTCCCCGTCTTGAATTGATGTTGTTGTCGCCCTTCCAACCATAGTGGGTTTTGCTTCATCTCCATTTGCCATAACCCTCCATCAAGGTTTGCAACTTAAATTTCCAATTAATATAATTTGTTTGCAACTTAAATTTCCAATTAATATAATTTGAGGCATCCAACTTATTGGCTTCATTAAGATAGGTGTCTACAAATGGATTAGCCATCTCAATTGCTATTGTCTTCCCCTTTTCAGTCGGCTCCTTGCTTACTTCCAAACAACTTTGATCGAGCACTCGCGCCCAGGAAACCAACACGCCTAGCTATCCCCTGTAGCTCCACAACACGACACGTCACACAGGGTCTCTCACTACTCACCGATGGCACAGTACTGCTACACCAGTCCTGGTTCGACCCTCCTCCAAGCAGCAACACGCGTGGACTTCACAACTATCACAATGACAAATCCAATCCACTGATCTCTACTCAATCGATCTGATCCACATCAACACTATATCTACAAGGGAACATCGAGTTTGAGAAACTCTTCCAACAACAAAACACTTCACGTTGCACCAGTCACATATGCTGGTCACCACATCACATACGTTGGTTTTTCCACCTCCAACAACCCACCTCCGCGAGCAGCTCCACTATTGGTGCGCTCAGCTACTTCCGCAGTTCACTACCTGCAGCTCACATGCGAGACAAGCTGCGCTTGGAGGCTGCCGAATAGCGCTGCTACTTCATACCTTAAACAATCAAAAATACATGCATACATAAGAGATCAAATAAACTTTTTAAGATCTAAATCCTAAATACAAACACAATCAAAACTATCTAACAAATATTTTCTCCATTATTTTCAAGTGTTTTGTAGTCATATTAACTAACACAATCACTCAAAATCGTGGCTGATGAATGTTGAAAGGCACGCACAGAAAATGAAACTCACAGCTAGAAAATGAAAAGCACAATCAGAAAATGAGCATCTACAATTTAATCATTTAAACGTGGCAATCATATAGTGTTACATTAATTTCTTAATATGATTAGGTAAATGTTAAAAAGTAAACAGGTTAACCGATGCATTCAAAAATACAAGGAAGTTATGAAGAGAAAATCACATTCATTGATTTGGGAGGACGACTAAGAATATGCCAGCATCTTCAATTATTAGCCATCAAATTAGAATTTTAGATTAAAAGGTGATTAATTATGCCAACATGATATACAATACCTTTTAAGTTATAAATAAGTTGTTATTACTCGGAATTAAATTATACTTTAGTTAAATTTTTACTCAACTTATTAATCTACCAAATCCACCTCAATACACCGAACATCGAATGTAAAGAAGGCTGAAATAGGTGGTGGAGTTGAGGACATCTGAGCCCTTGGGCTATATCTGGTTTGAGACTGTTAAATATACTTTTGGGTTTATAGTAACAACTGGTGGATAAGCCTACCTATTACAATTTCCTCATACCTAAAAAAAAATAACAATAACGACTTTGTTATATGTTACTAGAGGCTAATATACTCTTGGGTTATTATCTATTTTGAAAAAAAAAATTAGGTTATTATCTACTGCGGAAAAAAAAAACTAGTTAAAATTCAAAACAACAGCTTTTTGATATTTACTTAAAATTCTGGGGTCACTCCAAGGGCAATCCTGCATCTCAATGTTGTAATTGCTTTGCCTTTACTTACAGCTGGGTCCTCCAATATACATATACAACTCACGATTTCAGACATTTGACTTCTTTTAAAATGCGTGCTGATCGTCCTCATTGAATTTCATTTTCTTTGCAATTTGCTGTGTACTTTTGAAGATCACTTTTATGGCATCTTATAATTTTTTTACTTTTTCTTGTAACTTTCCGGGATCTTTTCAAACGTTTTATTTCCTGTATTGTATTGGTGACTAAGTTTGGTGACCAGAATAAATATATAAAATGTACTATGCTCCCTTCTCGTTAATGAACCAAACGCCCGACAACAAGCCTCCAGTTGCAGAGCATGAGCATTAATGTTATGCAGAGTATGTTGTTGGGTTCAAAGTTAGGTTGCAGAGTATTAAATGCTCTGCAGGCTAGAGTGAGCCAATGGATTTGTAATAATTTTGAATTCAACCACATCCTTAAAGATGTAGATTATTATTAAAGGCTCCGTAATATTTTTTTTGTTTTGTTTGTTAGTTTGTTAGTGATCTGTGAGGGACTAGTATGTGGTTGAAAAATAATGATTCAGTGATTGCACCTTGTTTGAGCCACACCAACCTTGACTTTAACATCACACTTAGTTATCGACTATCCTACACTTGGAAGACGTTCTGCTGTTCTTTTGAATTCAACGTCATAGTTTATATGAAATGAATTTTTTACTTAAAATTCTTTAAGAAATTGTTAGATCTGTAGATTTGAGTGATTATTTCAGTATAATTGAAATATCTTAGGGATTTTTCAGTATGTTGAATCAATTTCTGCATTCATAAATGGATTTTAAACAACAAAAAATAATGATTTTGTGCAGATTTATATAGCCCTATTACAGTGAAAAACCATTTTGTATAATCTGAATACCCCACAAGTTTTTCAACATCCTGAATCCATTTTTACATTCAAAAACAGTTTTACAGCATACTGAATCCATAAAAAAATCCAAAAAAAACATTTCCTAAAATACTTTAAGATTAAGTGCTTATTATTTCCTAAATTAAAAATAGTGTATCATGTCTCTAAATTTGATAAACATAATAAATATATCAAATTTACTCATAACCCATAAAATTTTAAGGTTTTTAATATTTTTATTTGTATTGGAGTCTAAATTTGGTGAACATAATACACTAACATATTAAGATTTTTAATATATTTTGTTTATGTAAAATTTTTGCCGTTCAGAAAAAAACTCCAAACAAACCAGTTGACTATTAAACAATATTCCAAATAAATGGTGAATCTTTAAAACTGCAAAATTAAGAGTGTATATTATGTTTCTTACTTTAAAGTGTCAAAATTAAAAAATTGATATGAAAGGAATGCATAAGCAATGCATTGTACTGTTTTACCATTTATGCATTCCTTTCATATCAATTTTTTAAAGTTTTAAATAAGGAAACATATTATACTCTCTTAATTTTGCATTTTCAAAGATTAAAATATTTTATAAAAATAACTTTATAATACTTATAAAACCTTTAATAAAAAGATCATTTAAATAGCAGAATAAAATTATTGTTGTCGTCGTTTCATTATTTTTATGCAATGCATTGTACTGTTTTACCATTTATGCATTCCTTTCATATCAATTTTTAAACATTTAACATTTTAAAATAGGAAACATATTATACTTTCTTAATCTTGCATTTTTAAAGATTTCACCATTTATATGGAATATTCTTTCTGTGTTGTATATAAATAATGAAAACTATGAAAACAATAATTTAATTTTCCTATTTAAATCATCTTTTTATTAAATGTTTTATAAGTATTATAAAGTTATTTTTATAAAATGTTTTATAAATGTTTTATAAGTATTATAAAACTACTATATTATATTATAAGTGTAAACAAATTATTTTACTATTTTTTAATTTTTTAATAGTATATATATATATATATATATATATATATATATATATATATATATATATATATATATATATAA
>ML792168.1:228312-241818 GCA_009831015.1 Picea engelmannii | reverse complement strand
TTTTTATATAAGATATAGTTTTGATACTTGGTATTTTCTTAAAAATCAGCATTTATCATAAATAAAATATTTCAATGTTTTAAGTAAAATATATCTTTCTATATATATCTCAAGGAAAATCCCTCTTTCTATATATCCATAAAAAATAATAGAGATTTCTAGAGATCTCTTAAATCCATCTTTAGTCTAGATGTATCATGCACAGAGAGGGATCAAGTGCAGGTGAAAACTTTCTTAAATTGAAAAACTTTAAGGAAATATTTTCACAAGGAAAGATTTGATCCCTCAATTAAGATGGATCTATATTGCTTATGTCAAAAAAATCAAAATGCATTTTATATTGTTCATTCTATGACACTAACTTTAATTTATGTTTTTCACACACACACACACACACACACAATATAATGTGAGCTAAATAATAACCTCTCTCACTCTCTCTCTCTCTTTCACACACACACACATATATAAATCCATTTTAACTTGAAATTAGTTATCAAAATAAGACATTTGTGTATCAATTATTTTTTAACTCCTTTATTCTAAATGAAAGTAATAGCCCTTTGATAATTATGTTTTTTTTTTTAAATCTACAATTTCTATTTATTCAAGAAAGAATCTTAAAGTGCACATGGCACAATACATAAGAGAAAGTGTACATCTTATTAAGCTTAGAAAAGTATAGATGCACAACTACTCTTATAAAGGTATAAAATGAAACTACACTATTAATGTATAGATAATTTCTTATCCTTTACAAAATAATTATCAATTCTTCCCTTTTTTTTCTGTTTTTTAAAACTTTTGGCACTCCACTAAATAAGGATCCTACAAAAATTGTTTGAGTTAGGAGGAATTATATAATAACTCATATAGGGAACTAATTGTTTATCTAAATAAAATGAATAAGTTCCATAAAGTCACTTTATTCCACCTAAAGAGGGTTCAGAAACATCTAATGCCTTCGAGGAAGAATGATTAATATCCATGTCATCAAAATTGGCCCCTGAAGGAGGAATGGATTCCCATAGTGACAATTGTGATTGTTGATCCTCATTTTGATCATCTTCATTCTGATCATCTTCATTTTCTAGAAAATTCCATATTTTTCTTTTGGAACATTTTTCCTAGGAGGATGAGCACACGCTTGAGGACATGTAGCTTGTAGATGGCCTAGGTTAAGACATATTTGACAATGAAATGTTGTTTTCTCATAACCTAAGACTTGAGTATGTTGGAAATTTCTCCATTTGAAAAACACTTTGATTGAAAGACTCTTACTAAGAGCTATATCAACACAAATATGAGCATATATACATAATCCAGTCAAAGTTCTCTCAAGATATGATTTGATGTAAGTGCTGAAAGAGTTATGAATATCCTCAACCATTGATAAATGCCACAAGTGTAATGGAAAATTAGGAAGATGAACCAAAAATGGTACTCTAGTAATTGGCAGTGGATTAGGATCAAAATCGAGAAACTGATGAGTAACAAAAAGTTGGATGTTTCCCCAAACCAAGGACCCTCCTCAAAAACTCTCTCATAACAAACACTATCAAAGAATTGAACATTAAAAAATTCCTTTGGAACAAAGATAGATCTCATAATTATTTGTCCAAGATGTCAAAATCCAATGATGTAGATAAGTAACTTTCATCCTTGTTATCTCCACCATAAACACCTCCTACCTTGCTCCACAATATAGACACTAGAAATAAGTTAAGGTTTTGAAGTATTAGGAACATTATAATTGTTTTTTACAACATCCCTAAAAGACACCCTAATGCCAACCACTCGATGCAATCGTAGTGCCACTGCAAATTTCAATACATTCCAAAATTCTAAAAAAAAAAAAATTCCTAATTTAAAATTTTATATATTTTCAAGTGAATACACCAACTTTAAATATTTTAGAATGAATGCAAAATAAATTATGATTGATTAATTGTGTAACAACATATTGAAATTCATGAGTTAATTATTACATCAGTGAAGTGTTTTTTTATTTCAATCCTTTTTAAGTTTTCTATTTTGTTAAAAGATCAAAGTGGACAAAGACATAATGGAAATGATGTCAAGGATATATGAGAGTTTTGGCACACTTTACATGGCATTAACTAAGTTTACTAAAGGAGGAATTCTTTTAACAAGACTCGTTAAATGACCTATATGAAGCAATGTGAAAAAAATGATAGATTTTGAAGAACATGGTCTCAACTAAAGGATCTCTTTTAAAAAATTGGAGCATATTTACATCGTGAGAAGTGATTTGTGGCATCAATAAAAGAACTTTAAATGGAAAAACGGGCAATCAAATCCAAATGTTCCAAACATAAAAGTTGAATCACCCATTGGACAAACCCATTCCTTTATCACAAACCCATTCCTTTATCAATTTCCCTTATGCCTAATTCACTAATTTCAATGAAAGAAAAGCTTTTGAAACGGCCACTGATAAATCAAGACCTTTTTCCAATACCAGGTCAGAACTACCCCGATATCTTTCAAGGACTCACCCTTAGAGAAAAGGTGTTTGAAAAATGGATACATAAATTACAAAGATGGTTTTATCTAGAATATGTCGTAGAAACTATTATCATATGTTTTTATATTTTCTTACAGGCTTTTCAACAAGGCACAAGCACAACTACCTAATCCATTATGTTATAATCCATAAATTAACTTTTGTAAAGGGGCTTGATAAAGTGGATATCTTGGTTAATGATGTAAATGAAGCAATATACCAGCACATGAAGACCATGAAATCCTAGGAAGGACACAATTAGACTGAGATTAAAAACAAAATAATAATTAATTGTATATTAAATTTATGTTGTATAGATACATGTGAAACCTTTTTATTATTTATTTATAGTTTTTATTAGTTTATGTTTTTTTTAATTCTAATATGAATTTATTTAAATTTTAATATAAATTTGGCATAGAAGTAGTGAATATTTCATCTAAATTTTCTTATTTTTCTATTTCCTAAATGTGTATATTTGGTTTTATATAATTTTGGGTAAATTTATTTACATTAATTGGTATTAAATAATATTTTTCATTTTCCAAAACCTATCAAATTGGTTTTATATAATTTTGGATAACTTTATTTACTTTAATTGGTATTAAGCAATATCTCTCACTTTCTACAACCTACTAAAAATACATGCTCCCTCGTCATTCAAAGGTTAGTAACCTTATGGAATATCAGTGGAGCTTCCCTTACATCCTTGTATTTTCATTTTAATCTCAACACCCTACACACATCCTTGCAAACTCTAGTTCTCAGTTAACCCCTCCTGTGGCACCTACTACACATTGATCTACAATAAATCTATTGCATTATTTTCTCCACAACACACCTATGCCATGTTTCCCTCCTAGCCTTATCAAATGGTTGATCAACAACTCATAGCTCAACTTCAACAATAATGGGCCAATCAACAAAAGTGTGTCTTAGACCCTCAATAGCATTGAGATCACCAAATGGATAATTTGATTATATGGACATGACCATACTACTATAGTCAATCCCTTCCTCACAATCACCTTGTTTGCAATTAGATGGTAGGGTTTACTTGCCCAAGTTTGTAGGATCCCTCCATGAAGAGAAAGTGGATGACTAAATCTCACTTAAGAAGGCTATTTCTAGGCTTGTAAATATTGGACAAATTCCCATAAGGTCTAACAAGTTGTTGTGCTCATCAAGGGACTTGGTTTCTAATGGTGGAAGAGTCTTGAGTAGAGATCAAAGGTCCCCATCTACATTCAAGGTCATGAGCTTGATGTTGAATTGAATTAGAATGTTGTTAACCCTTGGATAAATTTTATTCAAGACTTATAATCTTGCTTATATCCTCCACAATACCCATAAGGATGATTGGCCCATTAAATTCAACTATGTAATATTTTGGACAAATGGTATAGAAATTTATTGAGATATCTAGCGAACTCCAAGTCCAACTCAATGTCATCAATGATTAACAAGTACCTATTGTGAAATTTAATTCTTTTTTATTGACATCTCTCCCTACTGAAGTAACTTTGTTTGAAAACACTGCATTGACCCAAGCGATTCTAAATGGCCTAGCCATAGAAAAGAAATCGAGGACAAGGAGTACTTTACCTCCTTCCATTGCAAGAAACCCTCCCAATTCTCAACTACCTCTTCTGAGCCTACTAGCAAATTTTCTTCCTTCCAATAATCCCCTACTCATGATACTTTTGAGTGCAGTGCATTTCAAGCTCAGAAAGAGGCTAAAACACTTCTTATAGATCCCCACCATGAACCCTAGCACATATATCTTGAATTCATATTCATATAGAACCTTATAGATCTATATCCAAGCCTTGTTTTAATGATGGTGCCTACTCACAATGCCACCCCTAAGCCCTCTTTCAACACAAATTGCAAATAAAATTGTATGTCTAGATTAATCATTAACGATGGAAGGAACTAGAAAACCTATTTTCCCAAGAACTCGTTGATGTTATCTAGCTTCCCACATCACCCCTCCCATGTCCCTATCACCTTAGACGGGTTCATAACGATGATAATCATGTTATGGACATGAAACATTTTATGATCACCTTTGACATTGTGTAGTTCCATGAGACTATAGTGTGTAATATTAGTTTGTTGGATTCTTGATCATCAATAACATGTTATTCATGATGGCCACTACAACACATATACCATCCAAAAAGATAAAAATATTTATAAATTCATGTTTGCACTAGCTCCTTCATCTCATCTATTGACATGTTTTAATGTTGTTTTCCATGTCAAATTGCATTGATGCTTGATATTATGGGTGTTCATCAGGCCAAGGAAGATAATTTAGTCAATCTTCCACTGCCTAGCCTATAGGCACTATTCTATTTGTATGAGGTTGTATTTGCATAACCTAAAGGGTTGTCACCATGGTGCCCTATCTAGCATACTATTGGTGTAGTTCTTGGGGCCTTTGCTCCAAAATATCAAGCCTATCATCTCCTTTTATTGAAATTGATGAATTGTAGAAACAACTACAAAATCTCATTTAGGAAGGTTGAATTCAACTTAGCACCTCTCCCTATAGGTCACCATCATTTATTATTCTCAAGAAGGAGCTCACTAAAAAGAATATTGTGACAAATTATAGAGCTCTTCTTATTGAAATTGTTGAATTGTAGAAACAACTACAAAATCTCATTTAGGAAGGTTGAATTCAGCTTAGCACCTCTAGGTCACCGTCATTTATTATTCTCAAGAAGGAGCTCACTAAAAGAAATATTGTGACAAATTATAGAGCTCTCAAGAAAGTTATTATCAAGAACTAATATCCACTCCCACAAATAAATGATCTTATACCAACTCAAAGGCACTATATACTTGACTAATATCGCCAATTACTTATGGAGCTTATAGATAATTGAAAACTGATTTCAAAACCAAATTCGAGAAATATCAAGCAATAATAATATACCAACTTCACGAAGGTATCTCCACTCAAAGACTACTCAAAAGATTTGTTTAGCACTACCAACAAATTGCACAGCCTCAACCAACTTCACGAAGATATCTCTACTCAAAGACTACTCAAAGAATTTGTTTAGCACTACTAGCAAATTACATAGCCTCAAAAGATTTGTTTAGTACTACCAACAAATTGCATAGCCTCAACCTCAAGATGGTACTTTATAAAAAACATAATGAACATATTGCACGTAGAAGACATTGAAAAAAACATGCTCTTTAACCTACTCTCATATATCAATGGTGTTGATACGTGCACTCCAATGATCGGTCTCGATGCCACTTCACTGCTACTCAAAGACTACTCAAAGGATTTGTTTAGCACTACCAACAAATTGCACAGCCTCAACCAACTTCACGAAGATATCTCTACTCAGAAACTACTCAAAGTATTTGTTTAACACTACCAGCAAATTGCATAGCCTCAAAGGATTTGTTTAGTACTACCAACAAATTGCATAGCCTCAACCTCAAGATGGTACTTTATAAAAAACATAATGAACACATTGCACATAGAAGACATTGAAAAAAACATACTCTTTAACCTACCTACTCTCACATATCAATGGTATTGATACATGCACTCCAATGATTGGTCTCGAAGCTACTTCACTGCAGATAATTTTCTCTAGCAAATCTAGACATAGAAAGTAATGCAGTTGCTTCTGTCTTGGTGACCATACACTACAAGCAACACAAAAATCGTTTTATGTACACTACCAACAATGTAGTTGGCTCTCTTCTTCCACAACAAAAAGCTTAAAGCTTTTGTGAAGTCGTACACTGTAATTTACATTTGACTCTCTACATATTACCACAGCCTTCAGAAAGCATGGTTACTTCATCATCTCATGGATCTTCATTACTATAAGTTACTCAAAAAGTAATAGACAATCGACACTACTTTCTTATAAGCGAAGCGACGGTGCATGTCACCAATCTACAAGGTGGATTGCTGTGGAGAAGCCCTGCGGCCTTCTCTGCAAATACCTGAAATAACTTCTCTGTACATTCCTTACCAATGTGGGCTTCAACTAAACTGCCCACAAAGCTCTTTACCACATTCGACTTCATACACCCAAACATCTTGGCATCCTTAATATATTCTTCAAAATCCTGCTCACCCATGCTCGGCACCCCCTCGCAGACTTGCAGGCTCTCAATCTCAAAAGCGCCACACTTCTCCACTGCCTCTCTCAGCTCATCTGCATTAGGAAAATACCAAGGAAGGTTGAAAGAGTCTCTCAGATCTGAGCTGATAATCCCCTGCACATGATATCATAACACCCCGACCAGAATACATTAATGAATACACATACAGATTCTCTGATCCACATTGTTCTATTAACTATAACATGATTTAATAAGATAAATTTAAGGCTTATCGTTTGCCATCATGCCTGTGTGACCAGTTCATCCCATGCATCCTCAAAGTCCTGACCACAGAATTCACCTCCCACAGATACTTGTTGTGCAGGAGGCCAAGTGTCAGGTCTCCCCATCATACACAAGAACAGCACGCCTCCGGGTGCCATCTCCTGCGCTCTGCACTTTATGAAAACGTTGAGGTCGTTCTCAGATTGCTTTGAATACTCTTCTGCAATGTCTTCCCTGCCCCCGTTGATCCACACTCTTCCTTTGTTGTATAAGGGCGAAACCTTCTCCACAACAGCTTCAGGCACCTGCAATAATAATAATAATAATACTATAAGAGAAGTTCATATAGTAATTTGGTAGTAAGCTCTGAGCTATGACAACGAAATGAGAGTAATTTGGCCTGATAATAATCCTGTAGAGATCACCTCTGAAATCCAATGAAGCGCCATGATAGAGAAGCAGACATGAATGGTCGATCTTGGAAACAGAACGTTGTAAAAGGATCCGGGTACCCCAGCAACAAAATACGGAGAACGGCCAGGCCGGTCCAGCAGATTGAAGAGACCATTAAAGTCATTGGAAGGCAAATCAGAAAAATAAGCCTGCAATTCCGGCATTGAGCCCCTGCCATTGGAATGACGGCCGTTGCCACACAGATTTGTGAGTGTTTGAACAACAAAATCAACGTCTGATACCGTGTTTTGAGAGGGCCGTGTTGAGGGAATGTGAGCTTGAGAATGGCGGCCTCAAAGAGCGGCTGCAATACACGGAAAACGTAGCTCTGTCTATCACAGTTCTTGGCGTAACTTGCATTGCCGTTGCCTGAGTACATGTGAAGAACTCCATGTAGATTATGCAGATGTTTTAGATTGCCGTTATCCATTGCCATTTTGAGGACTTCACTTGAATTGGGCTGCTTCTCAATGCCACCATTCTCCATTATCGAGGACGCAGGTTCGAGAATCAAGAAGAGACACAAGAAAGATAAATAACAACCATATAAATTTATACATATAAATTTATACGAATTGCTGTTATTTGTTATTTAAAATCTATTTTTGAATGTAGAAAAGTAAGTTGAAAAACTTTCAGGGCAGGATTATAAAGAAATAATCATTCAAATCTAAGAATCCAATAATTTTTTTGAAGAAAATATCCCAAAAAAATCACCATTTCTTAGAAGCTTTAGCCTACAACCATGTTATTTATGAGAATTGAAGTTTGGTGAGGAGAATAAATGTTAAAGATTTGAAAACCGATGAAGAGAATAACAATCATTCCTCGCATCCATTCAAGCTAAATTGACTAAAAAAATATATTATGATTATGGAACAGCTAGATAAAAAGCAAACCAGGAAAAAGATGGAAAAAAGGTGAGTGCTTCTATCTCAAAATAATAAACAGCCAGGCGAGCTAAGAGAAGCTCAAAACCGAATATCAGGCTTTGGAGATTATGGTGGGGCATTGCAATAACAATCATGAACCCCCATTGTTGGAATTGCTTTACTTTCACCTACCGGTGGGACCTTCAGAGTACATATGGTGCACATGAATTTTATCAGCTCTAAATTTGTGCTTTGTCTTGCTTCCGTTTACAGTAACTCTGCGATTTATTATTCACTTCTGATTAAATATATGTAGAATGTGTTACTATCCTTCCCCGTGAATGAACCATAAAATATCAGTATTGATAGGATGCTTCATTATTTTTGTGGTGACGAAAGAACAGAGAAGTCGACTGGTACACACCAATTCAGACAGGTTGCAAGATCTTTCTAAAGGTAAGATTACGAAAGTATAATTTTTTTCCTTATCCGTAAAGTGTTATAAAGAATAACCTGAGACGATGGGCATTTGGGATGCATTAATGATAAAGCAGTGCGATGGTTTGAATATTGGAATCATGTTTGTTTTTTTTAATTTTTTTGTTTGATTTTGTTTGAAATTGGTGATGAATAGTTGGATCTGTAGATTTGAATGGTTAAGTTTGTATAATTCTAATGTTTCAGGGGTTTTTCAGCTTGCTGAATCTATTTATGTATTCATAAATACAATTTAAACAATAGAAAATAGTGCTTTTGTCCAAATTTACACAGTCTGATTTCTGCCCAAAAAAACCCAAAAGGTAGAATGTTTAGCCAACCCCTTTTAAATAATGAAAGGTTTTGATTACTTGTTTGTTTGACTGTTTTGTGGATTTTTTGTTTGAATTTGATAATATAAATTTAGAAAAAATCACATTTTTCTATTGTTTAAATTGCATTTCTAAATGCACAAATAAATTAAGTTTATTGAAAAATCCTTAAATACACTAAACAACATTTAATGGTTTATCATTTTATCCAAAATAATAAACATAAAATCATAACATCAGCACTAAGCACTAGTTAAAATATTGAAATCATAAAAGCAATAATTTGATTTTGATTGTTTCTCATTTTATTAAATGTTTTTATAAGTATTATTAAATTATTACACTTAAAAAAAATAATGATTAACTCATAAATATTAATCATTTTTATTAGTTATTTTATACATATTTGTATATTAAATTATTTATTTTTTATAATTTAAAAAATAAGTAATCAATTTACATTAATTTTTAATTTGAACGATTTAATTATTATTAATTTGTTATATTAAGATAATAAAATGAACAAAACATTGTCCATTAGAAGTAGTTTGGACGGTTGAGAAGAATAGTCATTACCTTTCCATTGAAGTGTTCATTTCCTTATAAGTAACATGTAATACCCTTAAATAGATCTATGATGTTCCCATATTCTCTGTGCCCTAAACCACATGTTTAAAAAAAAAAAAAAATAATTTGATATTTTTAAATAAATTTTTTTTTTAATATTTTTATTTTTTTAATACATTACTTATATATTTTATAATTTGTAATTTTAATCTCTTTTAATACCAAATAAAAATAATTTTACTTTGTTATATTAATAACTCTTATTTAAATTAAATTTTGAAAATGATTTTTAATAAATTATATATATATATATATATATATATATATATATAATCATTTTCAAAAATTAATTTAAATAAGAGTTATTAATATATAATTTATATCTCCATAGTTTCTCTATATCACTTAACACATCAAAATTCTAATACTTTAATCTACCTCAAATTTAAAGCATATAACTCCAATATGCAAGGTATTAGGTAACATATAATTGTTAATTCATCCGGACAAAGATTGCAGAAAAGGTAGTAGGTGACATATACTTGTTAATTCATCAAAGGGTAATAGGTGACATAATTGTTAGTTCATCCTAACAAAGATTGCAGAAAAGTTATATATAGTGGACAACTAAAGTCAACGACTAATTTTATTATTATTATTATTACACTTTTTTAGTTATTAGAATTTCATATAAAGCTTCATCTTTTCTATAGTTATTAAAGTTTGATATACATTACTAAAGTGTCATATGCATTACATTTTATGTACATTTACAAAGATTAGTACAACTCAAAATTTTCTAAAACATAGATGGTTTTATATGTTTGTCAAGTTAATCCATCAATTTCAGACAATTAAGACTGGATGAAAAACCAACATTGATGGATAGTGTATTTAACATATTAAATTTCATGGATCAATTTACCCTCCTCCTACGTGTTGTTTATTTTGATCCTTATTAAATTTTCTAACTTGCTAAAAGATTAAAGAAGGCAAACGAGAATGGAAAGGATGTTAAGACATGTGTTTTTTTACATAAATTATATATCATTACCAATTTTTTATTTACTAAAATATAATATCGTTTAAAAAGGTTAATCAAATGATTCATATGAGTATTAATTAAAGGCTCTCTCTTCATTGCTACATGTGTATATCAGTTGGTAATGGAATGCACTATTAAGGCATCTCATTATATGAGGTGATTGGATTGAAACCTCAACTTATCTTGTGTGTAGTTTAAGGGGTAGTGTGGGAACAGTTAGAGGTTATCTCAACTTACCTTGTGTGTAGATTAAGGGGCAGTGTGGGAATAGCTAAAGGTTATAGTGGTAGCGGTTAGAATTGACCTAGTATCACTAGAGTTCAAGCCCCGCCCACTTAATGATTCCGCCAAAAAAAACTCCTCCTTCATTACAACACATTAAGTAATGACAAGGGATTTGTGACATCTATGAATAATTGAAAAAGAAACAACTTTATTACAACTCAATAATGAAAGAGTTAGAAGAAGATTCACCTTTTCAAGATTTGAAAAATATGCTCAATTTTCTCTCTATTTCAACTATTGTAATTACAAATGCAAATCATGAAAATCATATTTCTAAGCTAATGGGAGGTTCTATGATTTTCGTAACAATAGGATAACCTCATCTTCTTCATCATTATTGATAAGTTTCTTTATTTTCTTCAAGTAATGTAGTACTTTAATAGCAACATCAATTCATGAATTAATTTGAATTAATTTAATCCATTTGAATCATTCAACACAAAGTAGATAAAATGCAACATTTTCTTCATGTGTCACTTTTTTAATCGCATCCAAATATTCTCACAAAAATAATGTTAATCATAAAAAAAAATTGAACTAGGACAATTCCCTTTTTTTAATTCCCCATAAGCCCAACTTACTAATTTGAATAAAAGAAAAGTTTCAGAAACACTCGTTGATAAATCAAGACCCTTGATAAATGCCATATGAAAACTACCCTAATACTCCAAAGGACTTATCACAAACAAAGGGAGATTGAGAACTGGATACATAAATTATAGAGAGGGTTTAATCCATAAGATGTTGAAATGTTCAAATCATGAAGGGATGTTGACCTATGATTTTGTATTACTTATCACAAACAAAGGGAGATTGAGAATTGAATACATAAATTACAGAGAGGGTTTAATCCATAAGATGTTGTAGAAATGTTAAAATAATGAAGGGATGTTGAACTATGTTTTTGTATTTTGTTGTGGGATTATAAATAGAGAAGGTACAAGCACAACTATCTAATTCACCATGTTATAATCCATAAATTTAGTTTTCTAAAGATTCTTAAGAAAGTGGATGTCCTAGTATAACATGGAAGTAGATTGATATGCTAATACTTGAAGAAAACATAACTTAAGGAGAAGGACATAGTCCAAGCCAAGATCTAACAAGAATGGAACAATAATTAATTGTGTCTTAAAATTCCGTTGTATAGATAAATATGTAGCATTGTTTAATATTTATATCATTTTTTATTAATTGAGAAAATCGAGCTAAATATGATCATATCTCATATTTGTGTAAATCTATGAATTCTTCTCTTAATACACTCTATGTATAGTAGTGTATAGTTAGTGCGAGCTTTCTGCCTTTATATTTTCTAAATGTTTTATGTGAATGTGCATTTTTAGTTATATATATATATATACTTGGCTAACTTGATTTACATCAATTAGTATCATAGTAATCTTCCATGGTTTCCACAACATCTCAAAGGGATTCGATCCCTCCTCATTCAGATGTTAACAACCTTCTGTACTATGTATGGAGCCACCCTCCCACCCTTGATTGAATCTTAATGTCCTAATCATATACTTGCAAACTCTTGTTCTATTCAACCCCTCCTCCAATGCCTACCTTCACATGCTTCTACATTACACTAATCTACACTAAGTTCCATACTAAATGCATAAATCAATAGAGAACTACACAAAATAGTGGCCCTTCTGGGCCCAACTTTAATGTGATTAAGTGTCAAAGACATAAGTTGTATACTTCATACATCGATTTTTTTGGAGTGATCAAATAAATAGTATGATAAGATTACTTTTGTATGAAGAGTATATTGTTCAAATATAATTGGGTTGATGTGAACACTAAAAAAAATTAAAATTAATGATTTAAGTTTCACATTAATTAATTTGAGTGAAAAAATTAACAAGATGATCTATCTATTCTAAAATTACAAGCCAAACAAGTATTATATGTTCAAGATCCAATTGAGGATTATTGATATTATTCCAAACATTTTATATAAAGGAATTGAGGATTCAGTACAACATATGAATATAACTATACAGATTCATCAAGAGCATATGAATATAACTATACAGATTCATCAAGAGTTGTAGATTTTGAAAGAACAACTTGCATAAGTGATGGAAATATACTCGATAATGATGTCAACATGGATTATGCTCATCTAAATTGTGAAAGATTATGATTTAATGTTGAAAAATCAATATATTTTTCATTTATTTTTATTTTTGAAAACACAAAAATTATAAATTTTCAATATCAAAAGGAGCCAACATCGACTTTGTAATAAAAATGATAAAAAAAATGTATTTAGAAGTAAAACAAAACTCTCTTTAAAGTACCTCATAAAGCACATATTCATAAAGATTCCCTTTTCATTGCATAGGATGATTGCTTTGTAGCATTACATACATTCCCCCACACGGGTGTAGATGGATTGGCAAGTGCCGTGTAAATGGAAGGAAATTTGTAAAATGAAGTCTCATGTTCGATTCTCACCCGGATTTACTCGTGTGCCATTCTTGCAGGCTGGGTGGTTGCACCTGGGGTTATAGTGGTAGTCGACGGGGATCGACCCCGTGTCACGGGAGTACGAGAACC
>ML792168.1:194715-214922 GCA_009831015.1 Picea engelmannii | reverse complement strand
GAGCTAAATATGATCATATCTCATATTTGTGTAAATCTATGAATTCTTCTCTTAATACACTCTATGTATAGTAGTGTATAGTTAGTGCGAGCTTTCTGCCTTTATATTTTCTAAATGTTTTATGTGAATGTGCATTTTTAGTTTTATATATATACTTGGCTAACTTGATTTACATCAATTAGTATCATAGTAATCTTCCATGGTTTCCACAACATCTTAAAGGGATTCGATCCCTCCTCATTCAGATGTTAACAACCTTCTGCACTATGTATGGAGCCACCCTCCCACCCTTGATTGAATCTTAATGTCCTAATCATATACTTTCAAACTCTTGTTCTATTCAACCCCTCCTCCCATGCCTACCTTCACATGCTTCTACATTACACTAATCTACACTAAGTTCCATACTAAATGCATAAATCAATAGAGAACTACACAAAATAGTGGCCCTTCTGGCCCCAACTTTAATGTGATTAAGTGTCAAAGACATAAGTTGTATACTTCATACATCGATTTTTTTGGAGTGATCAAATAAATAGTATAATAAGATTACTTTTGTATGAAGAGTATATTGTTCAAATATAATTGGGTTGATGTGAACACTAAACAAAAATTAAAATTAATGATTTAAATTTCACATTAATTAATTTGAGTAAAAAAATTAACAAGATGATCCATCTATTCTAAAATTACAAGTCAAACAAGTATTATATGTTCAAGATCCAATTGAGGATTATTAATATTATTCCAAACATTTTATCTAAAGGAATTGAGGATTCAGTACAACATATGAATATAACTATACAGATTCATCAAGAGCATATGAATATAACTATACAGATTCATCAAGAGTTGTAGATTTTGAAAGAACAACTTGCATAAATGATGAAAATATACTCGATAATGATGTCAACATGGATTATGCTCATCTAAATTGTGAAAGATTATGATTTAATGTTGACAAATCAATATATTTTTCATTTATTTTTATTTTTGAAAACACAAAAATTATAAATTTTCAATATCAAAAGGAGCCAACATCGACTTTGTAATAAAAATGATAAAAAAATATATATTTAGAAGTAAAACAAAACTCTCTTTAAAGTACCTCATAAAGCGCATATTCATAAAGATTCCCTTTTCATTGCATAGGATGATTGCTTTGTAACATTACATACATTCCTATGAATGCAAGTAATATACACTAGTGGCTGGTTATAATGTGAGATCATAAAGTTAATTCCTTTTTAATCTTGCACACATGTTCTTTTAACTAAAAGTTCAAATAATTTCGTAAAATGTGTGTAAAATGTGTGATGTTGTTTTTTTTTTTTGCAATTGTTAGTAGTATTAATAGAAATATAAGGTTTGTAACAACTTTAATTAATTTTTTAATTATTATGACTAATAAATATTAGTTTAATAAGTTATTAAAACAGATTTTTTTGAAGACTTGTTTTATAATATAATTGTTATTGGTAGATGGACCAATTTATGAGGGGATAAAGTGGTTGAGTGATTAATGGGGGGAAGGCGGTTGGATAAGGGAGGAGAAGGAAGATAAGGCAGGGGAGAGGACTCGGGAAGGGAGATATTTTTGGTTGAGTAATATTTTCAATTTAGGAGAAGGTGAGAAATTTGGAGAGGGAGGAGGAAAGAGGAAGTTGTTTGGGGCTGCATCTGTTCTGCATCTATTTTGCTTACAGATTACTTGAGGTCTCTCACAGGGTCACGTGTTGCTGGGAATTTTGTGCTCAGGGGCCAGGAAACCGTAAGGAATATCGGGGCTAGGGAGCCGAAGAGGCTGTTCCTAGCTGGCTGGGAGGTTAATCAGTTTGGGCAGGATTCATCAACTTCAGTCCAACTTCAGTTCAACATCAGGTTGAGCTTCAGTTCAGCATCAGATTGAGGTAATTACATTTCATTATGTTCATTATTACACTATTGTTTATGTTCATCATTATACTGTTAAAATTGTTTCTATTCATCATTATATTGTTAAAATTGTCAATTAGTTACTGGAACATAATTTATTATGTTGGTAAATAAAGAAGTGATTAAGATAGAAGTAAATAAGATATAAATTCTGTAATTATATTTATGTTTTATGAGGGCTTGTATGCACAAGCCTTACACATGGTATCAGAGCCAAGTTTAAAAACTTGGACCAGGGCCTACCCACCTACCCACCTGTAAGAATGAAGGTTTAGGAATGTTGTTCCAGCATAACCCATAAATTTAAACAAACCTTATATAGTTATATTGAAACCCCTTACAACAAATTAGAAATGAAGCCCTGAAACCCTCTAACAACAACTAGTAAATAACTAGAAACAACCATGAAATGTTTATGAACACTTCATGAACTTGTTCACCTGTACAATGGAAAACTTTGAAAGGGATATATAAACATAAATAACTAGATATATAAATGATCTGTATATGGAAACCATATAAATCTGGGCCCAAGAGCCAAACTCAAGCTCAAAGCTCCAGCTCCACGCAACCTGCAAGCAAAGCACAAAAAAAAAACGAATAAATTTTAACACTTTTTGTAAATAAATTCACACACAGACACACACACACGTATATGTTGATTTATAAAGTAAATAAATTTGCAAAAAAAAATTATATTGGATTTCTTAACATCGACCAATTCCAATTCTAAATGCAAACAATATATATATATATATATATATATATATATATATATATATATATATATATATATATTGGGTTTCTTAACCAGGCCCATTCGCCGCTTACTTTTTTAGTCTTTTCATACCATCATGCACCAAGGCGCCATGGAAAAATTCCACACGAAATATCGAGGAAGCACACACAATGCCAAGCTGGCCACCAAATACCAGAAGTATTGGGCTCAGATGCAACTGTTTCAACATGAATATCTAACTGAGTTATGAAGGGAACTTGCATCCTCCTTTCGTGATAAATCTCAACGTCAATATCCAACTAAAAGTGGAGGAAACTTGGGACCCCTATCTGTGCTAGATCTCTCCATCGCCCAACACATTAAGCACCAAGCTGATCTGAGCCCACAAGGAGCATAGCATGTATACAAACGCCATGGAGGAGGAGCTCGCGAGCAGGGTTTGTATTACAAACGCCAAGCGACCAAGGAGAGGTGTATAACCCCACAACCCAACACAAGTCAACTGAGACCGAGCCAAGCACCTACAACACAACGTGGGTTAGCAGCTAACACAAGACCAATGCCAAGCACTGAGTCTTTCCACTCTACTTGTCTCATCAAGTTAAGGAAATGCACATACGAGTCAACACCAAGCACAAGTGCATAGCACAAGTGGGTAGCACGCAAGAAATCAACACATAAGCCACCAAATCTAAGCGCAAGCGCCAAGCTCTATACCTTTCCACATAGGAATTTACAGAGACAAAATATGGTGGCCTCTTCTATAGAACTCACATATGCTCACACACAACATGGCCTCAGTGAGAAGGTGATCGAGCCCATCAACATAGGGTTTACTAACACATCGTAGCATTCTCACACTAACATCTCAGCATGGGGTTATAGTCCACCTCCTAACATCCACTAAGGATGACTTTTCTGCAACATGTTTGACAACCTCTGATATAAAGTCCATCCACCCAGTTTTTGCAGAGCATTGACGGCTCGGCTCGACTCTGCACCAAAAAATCCCTTCTCTTTTCTCATCTCTGCTCTCATGGGAGTCCTCTCCACTGCTTGTTAATGTTTATGCCATTATTATAGTTCTTTGCATTTCAATAGATAAGAGCATAATAAGAACAAGATCATTGAGAAATACACAATCACAAGAGACACAACATTTATCCTGGGAAACCCTCTAGGGGAAGAAAACCTAGCAAAAACTTCCTTATCATAAATAGCTTATACAATGTTCAGGAGATAACTCAAAGCAATACAGAAAGTCCTCCCCAAGAGATGTGCCACCCTTCTTCTCCTCTCTCCAACTGGTAATTGCAGCTTGCCTCATAAGAGAATGAGCAAGTGAGTTGTGTGTTTGAAGTGAGGCGTTGGCCTCTTATTTATATCAAACTGGCACGTGTGAAAGGTCACAACTGGCAGGGTTGACCTCTCACTCTAGGTGGGTAAACCCACCTTTAATTAATTTTGGGTCTTCCATTATAACTGCTGGGGTCGACTTCTTATTCTGTCCTTTGTAATTGTCCGATGACCAATCCACAAAAGGGGATTTGGTCCTTATACAATTACCTACATGATTAATCCTCAATGGGAATTAATCCAATAACAATAATAATAATAATGACATGATTAATCCACAATGGGGATTTAATCCAATAATAAAATAATAATAAGAATGCTCTTCGCAGTTACATTATTTCAACACTCCCCCTTAACAAGAAGGGTATTCTTCATCAGCATTAGGCGAGAGAGGTCTGGATCATCAGTGGCATCTAGAGGACAGTATCATCAATATCATCTTGAACCATTGTCTAGCACATTTACGAGTCATCGAAATTTTTCTTCATCAGCAACATCATCATTCTCGAAGGAATGCTATCATCATCTGCATCAAATATGTATCAGTAAAAATGCTACCTCATCATAGCACTAGGCTGGCACATCATAGTACTACACTAGCTCAATGTCACAACAGTTAAGCTGGTAGCTCAGTGTCAATCACATCTTGCTTTACGTCTAACAACTAGGTTAGAAGCAATTAATATCATCATCTAGCTTTACGTCTAACAACTAGGTCAGAAGTGAGGAATCACAGCGTCATGCTTTACGTCTAACAACTAGGTCAGAAGCATGACTCATCTTGCTTTACGTCTAACAATGAGGTCAGAAGCAAGGAACACATCAACATCTCTCTTTATGTCTAACAATGAGGTCAGAAGCGAGGAGTCACATCGTCATGCTTTATGTCTAACAACTAGGTCAAAAGCATGACTCGTCTTGCTTTACATCTAACAACTAGGTCAGAAGAAAGGAATCAACGGTATTATTCTTTACGTTTAACAACTAGGTCAGAAGCATAACTCATCTTGCTTTACGTCTAACAACGAGGTCAGAAGAAAGGATCACACAACATCATGCTTTACGTCTAACAACGAGGTTAGAAGCATGACTCATCTTGCTTTATGTCTAACAGCGAGGTCAGAAGCAAGGATCACACGACATCATTCTTTACGTCTAATAGCGAGGTCAGAAGCATGACTCATCTTGATTTACATCTAACAGCGAGGTTAGAAGCAAGGAACACATGGCGTCATGCTTTACGTCTAATAGCGAGGTCAGAAGCATGACTCATCTTGCTTTACGTCTACCAGTGAGGTCAAAAGCAAGGAACACACGGTGTCATGCTTTACGTCTAACAGTGAGGTTAGAAGCATGACTCATCTTGCTTTACGTCTAATAGTGAGGTCAGAAGAAAGGAATACATCTACTCCCCCTTTCAGGGAGGGTCCTTTCGAAAAATACCAATCTTATCTCGAAAGTGTTCAAACTTTACACGAGATAGAGGCTTAGTCAACACATCAGCAACCTGTTCATCTGTGCTAATGTACTGGAGCTTCAAGGCTCCTCTCTGTACCATGTCATAGATGAAATGATAGCGAATCTCTATGTTCTTCGACCTGTCGTGGAACACAGGATTCTCTGTCATTTTAATACAGCTTTGATTGTCACATAGAATCGTGGTTGCTCTCATCTCCAAATAAAATAGGCCTTTCAGCAACTTTCGAATCCATATAGCTTCGCAGCTAGCAGAACATGCGGCAATGTACTCTGCTTTCGCTATGCTGAGAGCAATATTGGATTGCTTCCTACTCTGCCACGAGATCATAGATGATCCCAAACTGAAACAACATCCGGAAGTGATTTTTCTATCAGCAACGCTTCCTGCCCAATCTGCATCAGTATATCCACTCAGTGTGAAGTCATGATCTCCATCATAGATGAGACCATAATCCACTGTACCTTTAAGGTACCTCATCACATGTTTTGCAGCCACTAGATGAACACATCTAGGCTCTACTAGAAACTGACTCAAGGTGTTCACTGCAAAACAGATGTCTGGTCTGGTGTTCATCAGGTACATTAGTGATCCAATAATCTGTCTGTACAGATTGGCATCTATCAAATCTGACGAAGTATCGACCAGTAGCTTCAGCTTCGCTTCCATGGGTGTATTCATGGAATTGCATTCTAGCATGTCGAATCTCTTTAAGATTTCGACTGTGTACTTCCCTTGGTTAAGGAAGATTATTTTCGGACTCTTCCATACCTCAAGACCTAAGAAGTAATGCATTAGGCCAAGGTCTTTCATTTCAAATTCAGCGGCAAGTCACTGTTTACATTTAGTGATGAGATTTTCTTCTCCAGTTAAGAATAAGTCATCCACATACAGTAATAGTATTATTGGTTCATTATCCATGATCTTGAAGTAGATATTTGAATCTTCTTTACTCTTAGTAAAGCCCAAGTTCGTCAAGAAACTGTCTATATGACCATACCAAGATTTGGGAGCTTGCTTCGATCCGTATAAGGATTTCTTCAATCGACAGACATGAGATTTCCTATCTTCAACCTCAAATCCTTGGGGTTTCTCTATATACACTTCCTCTTTGATAACACCATTCAGGAAAGCTGTCTTCACATCCATCTGCTGCAGCTTCCATTTCATCTTGGCTCCAAGAGCTATAATGGTTCTGATCGAAGTGTATCTGGCCACAGGAGCGAATGTCTCTTCATAGTCGATTCCTTCCTTCTGGGAAAAGCCACGAGTGACAAATATTGCTTTATATTTCTCAATACTTCCATTAGCAACATGTTTTATCTTGAAGATCCATTTTGATGATACCACATCCTTACTTTTTGGTCTGGGAACAATTTCCCATACATCATTCTTTATTATGGATTGGTATTCCTCTGTCATGGCATCTGCCCATTCCTTCTTCTGGATGGCCTCTTCAAAACATGTGGGTTCCTCATCAAGTAGATTGCACATCAAAGCCATGTAACTGGAGAATGGATTTGGTCTCTTCACCTGTCTTGTGGTTCCTTATGGAACACCATACTTCTCTCCATCTTGAATAAGCTCTCTTGCCCAAGCAGGCTCTCTTTTATGGGAGAAGGTCCTTTGAGGAGGTTCTTGGATTTCTGTTATATCATGATCTTCAGGAGTCTCCTCATCAGGGGAAGCTATGAATTCCCTTACAGGTTCTGTAGCTCTGGGAACTTCCCTCATGGATTATGTCGTCCTGGGATTTACAGGTTCCTCTTCATATACCTCTTCAAGCTGGCATCTTCTTGATTTCTTAAGTGCAGCTTCTTCATCAAAGGTCACGTCCCTGCTGATCTCAATATGGCGGTGACCAGGTATGTAGATTCTGAAGGCCTTTGATACCTCACAGTATCCCACAAATATTCCCTTCTTTCTGGAGGGCTCTAGCTTGTTTCTTTTCTCTTTTGGTATATGGATAAACACTGGACAGCCAAATATTTTGAGATGGCTTACCTCTGGCTTCTTTCCAGTGAACATCTCTTCTGGGGTCTTGAACCCAAGTGCATTATGGGATAGTCTATTATGCACATAAACAACTGCCATAGCTGCTTCTGCCCATAAGCACATAGGAATATCTTGATCATGAATCATGGTCTTCACAGCATCCATAATTGTTCTGTTCTTCCTTTCAGCAACATCGTTTTGTTGGGGATTATAGAGAGTAGTTAGTTCCCTCTTTATCTCAACATCTCTGCAGAATCTTACGAACTCCTTCGAGGTATATTCTCCTCCATTATCTAACCTGAGTATCTTAATCTTTCTTTCAGAAAGTTTCTCTATCAAGGCTTTGAATTCCTTGAATTTACTGAATACTCCATCTTTAGATTTTAAGAAATATATCCAGGTCTTACGAGAATAATCATCAATAAATGATACATAGTATACATACCCGCTAATGGATAATGATGGCATACGTCAGAATGGATGAGTTCCAATTCTCCTTCTTCTTTGTTGTCCCTCTTTGGAAAGGGGTTCTTGATGTTCTTCCCTTGCGCACATCCATTTCATATGCCTTCCCGATCAACCTTGAGTTCTGGTAAACCTGTGACAGCTTTGCAAATGTAAGGTAGCGCCTTGTAGTTGATGTGGGCCAATCTTCTATGCCAAAGTTTGCATGAATTTTTGATGGCATGGGCCATAGCAGTTTCTAGGTGACCCTTCAGCTTATATAGACCATTTTCTTCACTTCCAATGACGATTGTTTCATTTAAGGTTTCTCCCTTAGCCCACATAAGAACTTCTCCATCTATGAAGGCAACTCTATAGCCTTTCTTGTCTAAAGCTGATATGGAGAGTAAGTTCTTCTTTAGGCTTGGTACATAGAGTACGTCCTTCATTGTTATTGAGTTTTTTGAATCTAGTTTGTAGTTTGATTCTCCTATTCCCTTGATGGGATATTCATAATCATCTCCAAGAGTTACTTTCTGAGAAAACTTCTTTTCTGAAATACAAGAGAGAGTATTTTTCTTACCCGTCATATGCTTTAATGCACCACTATCAATGAGCCATGTGTCTTCTCCAGGTGATACAGATCCTAAGAGAGCTGACATTAAGACATGGTCCTTAATCATCTTTATAGGTGGTTCTTCATATTTGGAAATGTGAGCATGTTGCCTTTTGTGCTTCCTCTTGTACTCTTCTCTTCTGACTGGACAATTGTTCACCTTGTGTCCCATCTTATCACAATGATAGCATTGTATAGATGAGAGATCTCGTCCCTTAAGTTGTCCTTTCTTCTGAAAATTTCTTGAATGAGATTCTTGATTGTTGAACTTGTTTGATGGTTGCGGTTCTCTATGAGATTCCCTTTTGAAGTAGGGTTTATTCCTTCCTCCTTTTGTATGAGTAGCTAGGGCTTGATCATCGTCCCTTGCTAGTAGTGCTTCACGGTTGGCTACCCTTGTCTCTTCTTGGGTGCGTTCTTCCCATAGGCTTTCGAACTGTAGTTTTTCTTTTCTGCTGCATACTGACTAGATGAAGGCATCCCAAGGTCTTGTGAGACCATTTAGGGCTATTATTACAAATTCATTTTCGTCGATGGTGTCTCCAATCTCTTTCAACTGTTCTTTTATTTCGGAGATTCGGGAGAAATATTCTTGAATCATTTCTCCTTTCTGCATCTTGGTATTCTTCAACTGAGTTATAAGATTCATCTTTCGGTTGATTTTCTTTCCCTCATATAGTTTGCTTAGAGCATCAAACATCTCCTTCGAGGTTTTCTTTGACGATACATACAGGATCAGGTGGTCTTTGATTGAATTTGCAATGATTCTCTGAGCTCTGATTGAGTCCTTTTGATGCTTCGCTTTCTCTACGGTATCTTCAGGTTCCTCCACTTCTTCTTTGATAAATCTTGATAGGTCATTCTCTGCAAGGATCAGACCGATCCTATACTTCCAGGCACAAAAGTTGTCTATGCCTTCTAATTTCTCAACAAGCTTTGTGCTTGCAAACATCTTGTACTTTCGGCAACAAAAATAACCAAAAATTGAAAGTGCTCGAAATCAAGTTTTGACCTTACCAGGAGGTGCGCTTGGCTGAGGTGAGTAGCCCGGTGTCCTCAGATCTAAGAAAATCTAAATTTTACCCCGTTAAATCTGATCTGCGAATTTCTGGACTGGTGCTTCCGGTACTTCTGGTACTCTGATACTTCTGGTACTTCTGGTACTGGTTTTCTGGTACTTTTGGTACTTTTGTGAAACTAGGGTTTCACTTTCTGGGAGATCCAGCCACTGAAAAGGTGCGCTCTAGGTGCGAAATTGATCCTTGGGGGAGGGCGCAGCTTTCTAGGAGGTTAGGGAGATGAAAATATTCACTTTTGTAAAGCCCTAATTTTTGGGTACGGTAAAAGTGACGTTTTTCCTCTTGCAAATAATGCTTTCTTTAGGTTGGCTATGAATCCATGTTAATGTTTATGCCATTATTATAGTTCTTTGCATTTCAATAGATAAGAGCATAATAAGAGCAAGATCACTGAGAAATACACATTCACAAAAGACACACCATTTATCTTGGGAAACCCTCTAGGGGAAGAAAACCCAACAAAAACTTCCTTATCATAAATAAATTATACAATGTTCAAGAGATAACTCAAACCAATACACAAATTCCTCCCCAAGAGATGCGCCACCCTTCTTCTCCTCTCTCCAACTGGTAATTGCAGCTTGCCTCATAAGAGAATGAGCAAGTGAGTTGTGTGTTTGAAGTGAGGCTCTAGCCTCCTATTTATATCAAACTGGCACGTGTGAAAGGTCACAACTGCCAGGGTCAACCTCTCACTTTGGGTGGGTAAACCCACCTTTAATTAATTCTGGGTCTTCCATTATAACTGTTGGGGCCGACTTCTTATTCTGTCCTTTGTAATTGTCCAATGACCAATCCGCAAAAGGGGATTTGGTCCTTATACAATTACCGACATGATTAATCCTCAATGGGAATTAATCCAATAACAATAATAATAATAATAATGACATGATTAATCCACAATGGGGATTTAATCCAATAATAAAATAATAATAAGAATTCTCTTTGCAGTTACATTATTTCAACACTATTGTCCCCTCATAGTAGATAAAGTTCTTTTGATACAGAGCATACTCCGAGAGAAAATGATTCAAAGCTGTGCAACATCGACATGACCAAAAATCACAAAAAAAATAAAGAAATCTGAGAAACCAATTAGCAAAGTAATAAGAAATGGACAAACATAAGAGATAAATGAGGTCTAATATTTCAAAAACGAAGGCACAAAAGGAAATTTAATCTGAAATCATCATAACACTGGAAGTTTCCCTTTGATTTGAATAGATTTTAACAGAATTGAACCACTATCTATCACAAGCTAACCTTCATGCCCGAGTCAAGAAACCGAGGTATCGACAGTCTCAATACCAAACAGAGCCATCAATCTCCCAATAGAGGAGAAGCCATGAGATATCACAGGCGGAGCGAGGCAAGAATAGGGAAAACCCCGTGTTCTGGAATTAGAAATGGTAGGAATGAATTCAAGGTTAGTGTTTGTTTAGGGTTTGTGTACTTGTTTATTTTACTATTATTTTATTTTAGGCTTGGATAGGCAGGAAAAGAGGGAGGAGGCATGTGGGCCTCATGCAAGGTCCCACAATGCCCAAGGATAATTGATGTATTTTTTTATTTTATTTTATTTACGAGATTAATTAAATTGATTAAGTTCGTTTAGTTCAGTTATATATATATATGTATAGATATATATAAGTTATATATTAATTATTTAATATATATATATATATATGTATATGTATAGGTATATATAAGTTATATATTAATTATTTAATATATATAAGTTATATATTAATTATTTTATATATATATATATATATATATATATATATATATATATAATTTTTTTTTTTTAATATAGTATCATTACATTATTTAAAATATACCTAGTGGGTTCTAGTTAATGAAAGGGGTTTTGTTTTATTTTATAAAGATTGAACTTATAAGAGTCATAATTATAGTTAATGGAGGATTAATTAATGTCGATTATTTGATTAAGGATAATTGAGCTATGTAAATTAATTTTAGGGATTAATAACTTGATGAATGACGAGACTAAGTGTATTATAATTAATGTTATAAGGGAGAATAATATGAGTGGTGCATATTGTTACAAGGGTTGGCTTGATGCTTGATTATACACACAAGTTAGAGTAATTGGAGGTTAAAGTGTAGTGATAGAAAGGTGAGAGAGTTGCTAGGATTCATGAAGGAAGTTACCAAGCTTAGAAGCTTTCGACTCCAACCTTTAGCCACTTACCCTAAAGAGAGTAACATCTGTTTACAGAAAAGTAAAAAAAAACTTACACCTAACCCTATGTTTACAAGTATAAGTTGCACGAATGTGAATTGCCTTAGACTCTTCCCTAACAAGCATTTAATTTGATGCAGATTCAATTATTCCAGATGGTTAGGACTCAGGGAAATCGAGGCTAAGGGGCATCGTCGCAAGGACCGCCAACGTTGGCGCCACCACCACCATCACCTGAATTAGCTCTCATTTTGCGCTCTTTGGAGGCATTAATGAGACCTTAAAGGGGCGTCAACCAACAGATGTCGAAGTAGAACCCCCACAATCTGGAGTGGGTAACCTCGAAGCATCGAGGGATTCAAAGGGAGGGCCTCCACCTGGGGACATCACTAGAGAACTGCAGAAGATCAAACTTCCATAATTTGTCAAGGGTTGTGCCAGTGAATGTGCAGAGGCATGGTTGGAAGGAATGACACGATGTTTCTGCTTGAGAGACTATGCTTCCACATCAAAGGCAAAAATAACGATCTTTCAGTTGAGGGACAGTGCCTTGAACTGGTGGGGTAACCTGGAAAGGAAGTTGCACCTTACCCCAGACACCATCTCATGGGAACTTTTTGAGGAAAGGTTCCGAAGGAAATATTTTTGACTTACTACGAGGAACAATAGGTGGGAGCATTTCATGCTCTAGTGTAGAGGAACATGACCGTGGAAGAGTACGAGATTAGGTTCATGGAGTTGGTAAAATATGTCTCATACATAGATACTGATCAATGACAGGCATAACGTTTTGTCTATGGGTTAAACCCTAAGATAAGGGCCATGGTACGGATGTGGAAACCGTTGTCAGTAGCAGAAGTAGTTGAAAATGCACATTATGTGGAGGATCATATGAGATTAAACAAAGGTATGAGATCGACCTTTCCACATCATATTGGATTCATGGGGAAGGCCCCTAAGACCTTTTCTAGGGGAGGGAGCTCTAGGCCACCTCCTTATGGTAATAGATTCACACCTAGGACAATTGCTACAGGTATTTCAATGGAAATAAGTGCAATATCCCACTCATCACCAATGACACAGGAAGGTCCATGATCTTCTCAGGGAGAATTGATTAGGGGCAGGGGCTCCAAGGGAAGGAACTCATTTTAGATACCATCACAGAGTAGTGCGCAGGTTCCATCTCGTGTTACATGTTGGGGATGTGGAGGATCTCATTACCAGCGTGACTGCCCAGAGTTGAAAGAAGGATTTTTGCATAGAGAAGGAAAGGCCTCGATGGGAATAGCAAGTGGTAGCCACCAGATTTATGCAACGGTTAATAATCGCCAGGGAGAACATCAATCCACATTGATGGAGTTGTCAGGTAGGCTAAATCATGTCAATGTTAAAATTTTATTTGACTTGGTCCTACATATAGTTTCATTTCACCATCTGCATTAGAAAAGAGTGGGTTGGCAGCCTATGATCACGAAGACTTTAAACAAGTCGAGATGGCTTCGAGGAAAAAATAAGCGATAGGACCTAACATTGATAATTGTCTAGTAGACCTGGGAGTGTGTACTACCAGGTTAAATATATGCATCATGACTCTCGGGACGTATGACGTAGTCATTGGAATGGATTGGTTAGAATCCCATCGAGCTATGGTAGATTGTTTCACGAAAAGAGTGCTTTGTGTTGTCGATGAAGGAAGGCCAATAGAGATCCATGGTGTAAGGAGAAAGGTGTCTCTACACTTTATCTCGACTATGAAGGTTAAACAGTGCATGAGGCAAGGGTGTCGTCTATATGTAGTGGAAGCAGTGAATGAAAGGAAAGGAAATTGCTTGGATCAATACCCAGTATTGTCAGAATTTAAGGATGTTTTTCCAAAAGAATTTCTAGGGTTACCTCCTGGGAGGGAGCTTGATTTTACTATTGAGATAAAACCTGGTGCAAAACCAATTTCCAAGACTTTGTATAGGATGATAGTGCCAGAACTTTGTGAGTTTCAGATGAAGTTGAAAGAACTACTCAAATTAGGGCTAATAAGGCCCAATGTCTCACCTTGGGGTGCACCAGTAATTTTTGTGAAGAAGAAGGATGGTTCCTTACGATTGTGTATAGATTACAGGGACTTGAACCGTGCTACAGTGAAAAATAGGTACCCAATGGCATGAATAGATGATCTCTTTGATCAGATGAAAGGAGCAATGATATTCTCAAAAATTGATTTTCGATCAGGGTATCACCAGTTAAGGATTAAGGAAGGTGATATTCCTAAAATTTCCTTTCGAACTCGGTTTGGGAATTACGATTTCATTGTAGTACCTTTCGGTTTGACCAATGCGCTAGTAGTATCATGAGCCTCATGAATGGTGTATTCCAGAAGTACTTAGACAACTTTGTACAATTATTTCTAGATGATATCCTCATCTACTCCAAGAATGAAAGAGAACATTAGGAACACTTGCGAGTGGTGTTGTCCTACCTTAGAGAGAACAAATTGTATGGGAAGTTTTCGAAGTGTTCCTTCTTCCAGAAATGAATTCACTATTTAGGTCATATCATTTCTGGTGAAGGAATCTCTGTGCACCCAGAAAAGGTAAAGGCGATTATGGAATGGCCAGTGCCGAAAAATGCTCATGAGGTAAGAAGCTTCATGGGGATAGCAGGTTATTATTGAAGATTTGTGGAAGGGTTCTCTAAAATAGTGAAACCCATCACCACTTTGAAGCGCAAGGGGGTCAGGTATGAATGGACAAAAGAATGTGATAGTGCATTCATCGAGCTTAAGAGGTTACTAACTATTGCACCAATTCTACGAGTGTTGGATATGGAAAAGGAATTCACAGTCTACATGGATGCCTCGAAGCAAGGGTGGGGGGGCGTTCTAATGCAGGATGGAGGAGTGATAGCATATGCATCAAGGAAGTTGAAGCAACACGAGGAGCTTTATGCTAATCATGATTTAGAGTTGGTAGCTGTAATGCTATCTCTGAAACTTTGGAGGCACTATCTAGTGGGGCGAAACTTTGAGCTCAAAATGGACCATGAAAGTTTAAAACATATCTTCACTCAAAGGGATCTTAATTCCAGGAAGAGGCAATGGAGTGAGTTTACGAGTGAGTATGATTTTGGAATTTCGTACATCAAGGGAAAGGAGAATGTGGTCGTAGGCACCTTGAGTAGGAGACCACGTGTCTTCTCCTTGGTACCCTTAAAAGTCAATTTGAGAGAGCGCGTGTTCATGCAACTCCTTGGAGATAGTTGGTATTTAAATGTTACTTCAACCCTCCAGAGTGGGAGGAAATTAGATCCAAAGTATGAAGGATATAGCCTGGAAGCAGATGGACTATTAAGATATCAAGGAAGGATGTACATCCCCGAAGGTGGGGATATTTGAAGCATCATAGTGAAGGAATACCATAGAGAACTTTATTGTGCACATCCGGGTGTGAAGAAAATGTACGTAGACATGAAGAAGATTTTCTTCTGGGTAGGAAAGAAGCGCGATGTAGTCCATTTCGTCGCCAAGTGCCTAGAGTGTCAACAAGTGAAAGCTAACCACCATCACCTGACAGGTCTCCTACAACCTCATGAGGTTCCTATGTCCAAGTGGGAAGTCATTTCTATGGATTTTGTTGTGGGGTTGCCACTCACATCTCATAGACACAATTCCATTCTTGTGATAGTTGATAAGTTGACCAAGAGTGCTCATTTTATTCTGGTTAGAGACACTTACGATGTCACTGATGTGGCACGCATGTTTGTAAGTGAGGTCATCCATTTGCATGGGATACCCAAGAAGATCATTTCAAATAGGGACTCCAGATTCACTTCAAGGTTTTGGATAAGTTTGCAGTCAATGTTGGGGACTCAGTTGAACTTAAGCACAACTTATCACCCTAAAACAAATGGGAAAACTGAGAGAGTAAATCAGGTTATGGAAGACATTCTTAGGATGTATGTTATGGATAATCAAACCCATTGGGAGAAGTACCTACCTTTGGTAGAGTTTGCCTACAATAAAAGTTTTCATAGCTCCATCGGAATTCCACCCTACGAAGCTTTGTATGGAAGGCCATGCAAAACACCATTGAGTTGGGAAAGATTAGAAGATCGAGTGACAGTTGGGCTAGAATTGATTCAAGAGATGGAGGAACAAGTGATACATATTAGGCAAAGACTAAAGGAAGCATAGGATAGACATAAAAGTTATGCTGATGCACATAGGATTGACCGAATTTATAAAGTGGGAGATCAAGTTTTCATTCGTGTCAGACCCAATAAGAGTACCATTCGGTTCGGGAAGGGAACAAAGTTGTCACCTCGATTTATAGGACCATTCAAAATCCAAGAGAGAATTAGACCCATGGCCTATCGTCTCGTACTTGCACCCCATTTTCATAAAACTCATAATGTTTTTCATGTATATGTTCTACGTTATTATGTTGCTAACGAATCACATAAGCCAAATTGGAAGGAATTGCAAGTATCAGACGCGGGAGCCCTCACGATAGAACCATTACGCATATTGGACCGTAGAGTCTGACAGCTTAGGAACCATCGGGTAGACCAAGTTAAGGTCCAGTGGGACAAGTATAGCCCAGGATATGCTACTTGGGAGGATGTCGAGACATTACGACAGGATTATCCCTCACTTTTTTGACCACCTCAAGAATATGTTTCTCGAAGGTTGGGTGTATGTAATACCACCTTTTGACTTAGACAACTAGGGTTACTTGAGGCCTAATCACCTTTATTTTCTATTCACTGTGAAACTATTAATGATACACTGGAACTTTTAAGACCGTATGAACCTATATGAATGTTTAAACGTTATTTGAATGATGATGGATATGATGCGATCTATTATGTGAATGCAAATTCTATGGATGTTTAAACATTATTTGAATGATGATGGATATGATGCAATCTATTTTTAGAATGTAAATTCTATAAATTTTTAACGTTATTTGAATGATGATGGATATGATGCAATCTATTTTGTGAATGAAAATTCTATGAATGATTAACGTTAATTAAATTATGGGAATATTATGCGATCTATTTCTAACTTGAAAATTTTGACATTTAAAGTTGTTGGTACATGGATACTGAATTGAGATTATGGTCGAATGAATTTACATGATGATAATGCATAGATATGTATGATTTTATGTTATGGACTAATCTGCAGGTCAATGTGCTATGAAATAGCCAAGGGATAATGGTAATAAAAGTGGATGTCATGACCACCGACCGAGAAACAATATGGTATGAATCCTTGTATGTGAAATTATGTTGGGTCGAATGCATTGCTATGATATGTGGACCAATGTAGGTTTTTCAGGTGGTGAGACTGACTAAAATTGAATATACGATCACAAAATTCCCAGCAACACAGTGCCATTGTATATTCCATGGTAGGGTGTGGACCCTAGTCATATTAGGAGGGGTGGAGGCATTTCCCACCATGTATCCTTTGAAACCTGGAGTCATGGGAGGATAGTGTTAGCTCACACTCCTCTAGACATGTGATGATGACTGTCAGTTTCCTACTTGGGAAGCTTGGTCAAGATAGTGACACTTCCACTTACGGGTTCTATTTGGAGTTAGGTCAATATAGTTGATGCTCCAAGATAGTTCAGCAGAGGAGGGATAGGGATGGAGGATGGAAGTAAGTTAGAGATGAAGGATGAATAGAAATAGTTGAGAGGGTATGGGGATTTTTCTTATAGTGGAATTTATTGTTTTCCCTTCTGAAAAGAAAATATGTATATATGTATATTCATAATTACTTAACTGAACTACAATTGTCTAAATGAACATTGTTGAGCTAGATTATTGTAATTAAGGGATTTTGCAAACATTTAATCGGTTTATTATCTTTTATAAAATGAATAGTCTTGTTGATTGGATTGGAAACATACAAGAATTACTATAGGTGTGATAATTATTGTCATTAGTACATGCGCAAGACTTGTATGTGCTAGCTACACATGCATTTCTTGCACATGTACACTAGTATGTATGAGTTTTCTTTTGCTTACTTACTGATAATGTGGTTTATTGGATATGAATGTATGAACCTTGTGTCATTTCCCTTGTTTTGTAAATTAACCTAACTTCTGGATGGAGTTTCTTGAAGGGTGGGTGTATGTAACAACCCTAATTAATTCTTTAATTATCATGATTAATAAATATTAGTTTAATAAGTTATTAAAATAGATTTTTTTGAAGACTTATTTTATAATATAATTGTTATTGGTAGATGGACCAATTTAGGGGGGGGGGGATAAGGTGGTTGAGTGATTAATGGGGGGAAGGCGGTTGGAGAAGGGAGATAAGGAAAGGGAGAGGACTCGGGAAGGGAGATATTTTTGGTTGAGTAATATTTCCAATTTAGGAGAAAGTGAGAAATTTGGAGAGGGAGGAGGAAGGAGGAAGTTGTTTGGGGCTACATCTCACAGGGGCATGTGTTGCTGGGAATTTTGGGCTCGGGGGCTATGAAACCATAAGGAATCCTGGGGCTAGGGAGCTAGAGAGGTTGTTCCTAGCTGGCTAGAAGGTTAATCAATTTGGGCAGGATTCATCAACTTCAATCCAACTTCAGTTCAACATCAAGTCGAGCTTCAGTTCATCATCAGATTGAGGTAATTACATTTCATTATGTTCATTATTATACTTATGTTTATGTTCATCATTATACTGTTAAAATTGTTTTTGTTCATCATTATACTGTTAAAATTGTCAATTAATTACTGGAACACAATTTATTATGCTGGTAAATAAATAAGTGATTAAGATAGAAGTAAATAAGATAGAAATTCTGTAATTATATTTATGTTTTATGAGGCCCTGTATGCACATGCCTTACAAGGTTCTCATATGTAAATTCTCTTCATTTCCAAATGTATTGGGATACTTATATACTCTATCATACTTGTATGTATGATGACTCTCATATTAAGGCTATATTGTTTTTATTTATGAATGTTTAAACATGATTGCATTATTATTTACGAATGTTTAAACATGATTTATTGCATTATGAAGAACCATTACTCTAAGAGTTTAAGCATTCTTAAAGATTTAAATTTGTATTAGTCCTTGTTGAAGGCTTGGGACTATAGCAATTGTTTTTGCATTGGCTGTGTTTTTTCTTTTTGTGTTTACCAAAAAATTGGTGTTGTTTTTCAAAGTTTAACTTTGTTGGGAGCGATCTAGATTTTCTTGTTGTGTTTTGATTGATCCTTCAAAACAACATCTTATTGTCAGGCTGACAACAAGAATTGAATAGGCAATTTAATTATGTAGTTTTAGTTGTTGGTTGGAATGGTTGCATGTAGAGTCTGAAGATTCCGAGACGATCATGGTTTCCTAAGATTGCTATGATGTCAGTTGGAAATTGGTGGCATTTAAAGCAGTGGGACAAACATGATGCATATATATTTACTATAAAATTTATAGAATTATTTTAATAAATACATATAAATTATTGTGTTTTGATTGTTCATTAAATTTGGTGTGATTCATAAAATTTGAATGGATTTATGTGTACTTATTAACATGATTCTCTACGATAGCTTTCACAGATTACAATGAGATTTAATTTAATTATTTTGTTCTAATTAATTGTTTAATTCTTTGGGCTTGATCATGATATAATGTTATATAAGCTAGGAAGGCGAGGTTGTTTCGAAAGTTACAAGTGTTGCAGTTGGCGACTTGGAAGAGATTTGGTTTTTGGCCTGTACAAATCTATTATAGTGGGTAAGAAGTCTCATGCATCTAGTATCTTGCTTCTAACCAGTTGGATACCATATTAATATATGTATTTTATACAAGAGCAATTAGTTTATGTAATTGTTATTTGATAGAGTTTTCTTTGTCCATAGTGCAGTTAGCTCTGCTTTTTTGTTGGTTTTTCCAAAAGCAAGTTAGGTCGGGCGAGGGTTGTTACAAATACTTTGTAGGCCGAAAATAGTCAAAGGTGAACATGGAGAGAAGGTATGTTGTTTTCAGGTTGTATTGTTTTTCGATAGAGTTTTCTTTGTGCATAGTTTAACTACTTTTGTTGTGTTGTTGGCTTTTCCATATGCAAGTCAAGTCGATCAGGGGCTATTACAAAGACCACGTAGGCTGAGAGTAGTCAAAGGTGAGAAGGGAGAGAAGGTGTGATGTTTTGAGGTTGTATTGTTCACTTTGTTTTTTGGGTTGCTTAATGCATTTAGCTACCATGTCATATGTTATGGTTTACAAAGACAGAGTTGTTTTGGATTTGCAAGTGTTGGGAGTGGAGAGTTGAAAGAATTATAATTTTGGGGTTGTGGAAATGTGCATCATATTCTAAGAAATCTTCTTCATTGTAT
>ML792168.1:165927-194665 GCA_009831015.1 Picea engelmannii | reverse complement strand
GGGGGAGTGTTTGACTATAGTATAAGCATGTCTAGTTTAGAAATAAGGGCATTTTGTAGTTTTTCCAGAGGTTTTTTCTATGAACATATGGCGACACTTGGTGCAAATATGTCTACTGTGTCTCGACAATGGAAAAAGAGTATCATTGACACAACCAATAATGTATATTTTCAATGCTTATGCAGAGACTTCATGCTAGTTATGGTCGTGTGGTCTCATGCATCATAACAACGAATTGTGATAGGGGATGTTATTTGGATGATATCCCAATGATTTGTCAAAGGTTGATTTTATCGGATTTGCAAGCAAATGGTAGCTATTTAGATCTTGTCTACTGTGCGAGAGGCATAGTTGTGCGGAGGGTAGAGATATGGCTATTGCAAAACCTCTGTCCAACCTCAAAAGTGGGAAAGTAAAAAGGATTTTGACTAGAAGATTGTTCAAAGAAAAATAGATCGCGGACCCGGGATTACCCCAAATCTAAGAACAAGATGTCAATCCACTAAAATGTCTTTTACACATATATCAACTACCTTTCGAATAACAATAGCCATAATAAAAAACCATCGAGCAATTTACAACTAATAAACACATTTTCTTTGCTCTACTTCTAGATGCATGGTGTTTGATCCTAAATCGAAGAAAATAAATTTAATATAATTTTGCAAATTACATCGCTTGTCACAATCATGAATACAAAACTATTGGGAATGTGAAGGCACATAAGTGTAGAACTGTGGGAGGGTGACCTGTGCGGGTTCTCAACACAAGGCTTAAAAATAGACCGTCTTAAGTAGACCAAGTATAGCTCTGTGGGGTGGATGAGGATTCCAAATATACTGAGCAAATTCTTGCTCTATTATCAGTCCTTGTGAGGGATTCTAGACTTTTGACCCTTGTGCCGAGAATTCATGCGACTTATGGTCTGGTATTGGTAGAGTTGGTTGCATAGACACTTATGCAATTGGAAAAGAGATGTCATAAACACTTTCACATAGGTGTATGCTGCACAGAGCTAATACTTTGTCTATTTAGCACTTGTTCTATATTTAAATTTTGTTCGAAGAACTAATATGTCTTCTTTTTCCACACTGCTTCATTTCCGCATCTCACATCATGTTTGATAGTGTGTTATCTATGCATAATGCAGTTACATGGTTTCATTCAAGTTTTCATTGGCATTGGTGCAGTGTTTAATAAAACCAATTCTCACTTATCAACTATATTGTTGGATAAAATGGTTGAATGAAATATTCTTGATGTGCATCATATAAAAATTCTTTTTTACTAGAAAATTGTCCAAAGATAAATAGCTCATAGAGTTGTGATTGCCCCAAGGCCAAGAGTTGATGCACATCCAACAAAATTTCTTTTACACATATATCATCTACCTTTTGAATAAAAATATTGATAATAAAAAACCATCGAGCAATGTACATATAAACAACACATTTTCTTTGTAGTTCTTTGATCTGGATTTTATGAGAAAAATGAAATGACTACAAATTATTAATAGGTTCTTAACACAAAATAACAAAGATACAATAAAATTGGTTTTCTATTCAATAAGGAAATAAGCTGAAACTATAAAATGTAGTGGAAACAAGCTTGTTGGAATGGTGGTGACTTATCTCTGAGAAGAGATGTGACAACTGTGCTCATTCGCAACAAGATGATTACAATGAGGCTATGAAGGACTTTTTACAATAAACAAGAATGAAAAAAACCATAGACATCCAAAAACCTAACCCTAGGAGATGGAGCACCAAAAGTCATGTGGGCCTCATTTGGGTAAGTTAGTACATCAACTTCCTGGGGTCGTAACTTTTGCATACGATCTCCATTTTAGGTGTATGATATCCCATTGGAAAGGTATCATAGAGGAGATTCATTTTAGAGGAAATGTCAAAGGAAGTTCCTTATTTCTCACTATTTTCCCAAAAAACATCGTTTAGGGCCTCAAAACAGCTCCAGAAGTGAAAAACTGCTAAAAATAGTAAATTACCAAAATTGCTAGAAAACTATTTTGATCCAGTTGGAAAAGGTGGGTGGCCACCGATATCCACCTGGATCAATCCTAGAAGAAACGGTATCCATTTCATTGAGTTCCACCATCAGATCAGGAAATTTCTGCTGAATTTGACCCCGGGTGAGCCACTTGCCTTGGTGCAGGAGCTGCCCTGCTTTGACGACGTGATAAAGTTGGATCCTTTGTTGTTGAGTTCCCTTGATCTGTGTGTCCACAATATGATCACTAGAGGCCTTCTATATGCAGTCAGGGTTGATCTCTATTTGTTTCAACTGTTCTACTACTTCTGAGGTGTCCAATAATGGTGGGAAATAAGGGCGAAGGAGATCCATGTTGAACACTGGGTGCATGCCAAGGAAAGGAGGAATGTTGAGCTTAAAATAATTATCCCCCATGGCCTTGGTGATGGTGTATGACCCATAATGGAGTGGGAGAAGCTTCTGAAGGGGTCCTGTAGGGCATTATTTTTTCAAGTGCAACCAAACTTTGTCACCCACCTGAAACTTATTTGGCACCCAATGTTGATCATGGCGCTGCTTGTATTTGTCATTGGACTTCTGTAGGATATCCTGAACTTGTTGGCGAATGTGCTATATCTTCTCAATGAACTGGTTGGCTTTGTCAACTTTAGTTGGAGCAGGATATGAGTCGTTCGAGGTGACCGCAAGGGGAAGTGCAACATCTATGCGACCCAATGGTTGGAATCCTAACCCCACCTTAAAGGGGCTATGGCTGGTTGAGCTATGCAGGGCTCGATTGTAGCTATGCTAGACATAGGGAAGGATATCATCCCATGTGCGAGGGTGGTTTGAATTATACATGTGAAGGATATGCATAAGAATTCGATTTACTACCTTGGTTTGGCCATCTTTATAGGGGTGGAAGTCCGTGGATTTGGTGAGCTTGGTGTCCAACAGTGACTAGAGGCTCGACCAGAATGTGCTGAGAAATTGACTGTCCCGATCTGAGACAATGGTTTGTGGGATTCCAAAATGTACCCAGAATCGTTCAAAGAAGAGCTTGGCAGTGGTCTCTGTTGTGATGTTCTTCTTGCAAGCAACTAGAATTGCCATCTTAGAAAAGCAATCAACCACCACAAAAACACAGTCATTTCCCCTCTTGGTGGATGGGAGGCCCGACATCTATTCCATTAAGATGGATTCCCATGGCCTATCAGGAGTAGTAAGAGGGGTGTACAGGCCCTATTTCTTAGTGGTCATTTTGGAAATAGTACAGGCAGTGCATGACCTGATATACTTGTTGACCTCATGTCAAAGTTTCGACCAGTAGAAATGTTTATGTAGCATCGCCACTGTCTTTTCGATGCTGAAGTGTCCTGCCACCTGACTGTAGTGGGATTCCCAGATTAACTTTGCTTGCTCGCTTGATACACAACAACTCATCCTAAAGATGAAAATTATCGACAACTGCGTTTGCACCCAATATTTGGTAGGTGGTGGAGAAGTCTAGGTCTATCTCATAGAGTTGGGGCCATCCAGAGGTCTCATGGCCACAAGAGTCTAGCACCGTGGTGAGTTCTGTGACTGGCGGTCTGTTGAGGCAATCAGTAATGCGATTGGCGCTTCCTGTTTTATACTTGCTTTTGAGGTGGAATTGCTACAAGTAAGTGGACCACTTTTGATGGTAGTCATTCTGCAATTTTCCTTGTGTCTGCATGAACTACAGTGGCTTATGATCAATGTGGATGACTGTCTCCTTCCAAAGAATGTAATGTCTCCACTGGCGGAAGGCTTGCACAATGGAGTACATTTCCTTTTCATAAATATGGTACTTACTGACAACATCTGATAGTGTCTCACTATGATGGGACGCAGGGTGGTCATGCTGAGTGAGAACGATGCCCAAAACATAGTATGAAGCATCTGTCTCGATCTCAAAGGGTTACTACAGGTCTGGTAGTGAAAGTATTGGGGTTGAGCACAAGCGTTTATTCAAATCATCGAACCCTTGTTGTTGGGACCGACACCATGCAAATTTCACCTTACCACCACCCTTGGCTATTTGGCTGAGGGCCCATGCAATAAGGGAGAATCCTAACAAAAACCTGTAGTAGAAATTGGCAAGGGCCAAGAAATTCTGAAGCTCAATGAGTGTGGTTGGGGCTGGCCAGTCACAGATGAATTGGATCTTGGCTGGATCCACATGTACGCCATGATGATCAATGATGTAGCCCAGGTAATGAACCTTGTCCATGTCGAAGGAGAATTTTTCCAAGTTGGCGTATAGCTTGTGCTGTCGTAGGGTGTTCAAAACCTGTTGAATATGATGCAAGTGTTTGACCCAAGTCTTGTTGTAAATGAGAATGTCATCCATATACACCACTACAAAATTATTGGTGAATGGTCGTAGGATATCGTCCATCATCCTGATGAAAGTGGCTAGAGCATTTGTCAAACCAAAGGGCATGAAAAGCCATTCAAAAATGCCTTCCTTTGACTTGAAGGTGGTATTCCATACATTTGTCTATTCTATCAAGACCTGGTGGTAGCTAGACTTCAGATCAATATTACTGATGTATTTTCCCCCCATGATTTGATCAAGGAGGTCGTCGATTCGGGGAATCGTGTACCATTTTCTGACTGTGATTTTATTTAGAGCCTGGTAATCAATGAAGATTCACCAGGTTCCATCTTTCTTCTATACCAGCATGATTGGGCTCCTGCAAGGTGATGAGATGGGACAGATGTGCCCCTTGTGGAGCAGTTCTTGGGTATGTCACTTGATCTCCTCATTCTCTAACAGAGAGCAACGATAGATTGGTCCATTGGAAAGTGGTTCCCCAGGGGTCATATCGATGTGGTGATTGACCTGGAAGTGTAAAGGTACCTTAGTAGGTGAGGAGAATATATCCAAGTATTATTCCACGACCTAATCTACTTGATTCTGCTGTGTGGAGAGGTCGACCATGGAGACCTTGGATGTGGCTATGATCTTTCTCTTATTCTGAAAGTGAATCATGAAGAAGAAAAAATTCCCTATTTGAGAGATGACCTTCCTGCATTGCTTAGTAGAGATCAAGGAAATAGCACTAGGTGAGACTGCCTCAGGTATCCTATACAATTTCTTGTTCAAAGTAATAATAAAACTATGAGGCCTAGACTCATATATAGCATGACGTTTCCATAAATAAGGTTGGCCCAAAATAACATCACAAACTTCGAGAGGAGAAACATCACACAATACCTCGTCTTTGAAGGGATTGATGCCATATGATAGTCGAAACAGTTGACTGACGTAGAGATCTCTTCCTTGGTGGAGCCATCCAATGCTGTAAGGTTGTGGGTGCGACGTTGTCAGCGGGGCCAACTGCTTGATGACCTCTACTGAGATGAGGTTGTTTTGGATACCACTATCAACGATGAAGTGCATTGAGGTGCATTTTACCCACATCCGTGAATGGAAGAGGTGCTCTCCTTCTTCTGGCTCGGCTGGTTCACCAAGCTGGAGCTTGGTGGTAGCAACGGTGGCACCGAATTCTGCATCAATGATTTGTCTTCCCCTTTCTATTTCTATCTCAGAGTTAGAACCCACATTTGATTCATAGGATTTCACTTCAGCCACCAACGACTGCTTTGAGTGGCAATCAACAGTGTTATGCCAAGGTCTATTATGGAAGTCGCACCACTTATTGGTATCTTTCTTTGTCTTTCTGGTTTCCTTCTTTGCTTGTGGTTTGGAATTGTTGTCCTGATACTGTCCATATTTTATTTTTCCTTTGTTTTGTGGGTTGAGGCTTCCCTTCCCTAGATTTTTTTGTGACGATTTCCCAGGCCCAAATTTCCGCGTCTTTTTTTTGAGCTTCTGCTCGATTTTGACGGCATATTGGTAGGCCTCACCCAAGGATGAGATGTCCAGAAATTCCATTTTGGTATGGATGTATCTATGTATAGAACCACAATACTTGAGCACCATATGTCTCTCCGAATATTTGATACCCAACTTGGTGCACAAGGTATGGAAGATATTTGTGAAATCTGGCACTGCTTGGTCTCTTTCTTGCCACAGTGTTGTCCATTTGGTATACAAGTCATCATAAATTTCGACAGGGTAGTATTGTTCCTTAATAGCATCCCCGAAGGATTACTAGGTGTCTTTGACTGTAAACAATGAGGGTTCCTTTGTTTCCTTTTTCTCACAGAAAGTTTCCCACCAATCTTTGACACAGGGAACGACTTTGAGGAGCGCAAAAGTAATATTTTCTCTATTCAAAAAGTTATGGACAGAAAAATACCCTTCTAGTAGATTCAACCACTTGTCTACAATATATGCATCTATTTGACCTTCAGATCTAAGAATATCGAAGTTTATTTGTACCTTGAAGGGGGCAGTTCCTCTGCTCGAAGAAGATGCATCGCCTGTTGGTAGCCACCGAAGGATTTGTGCAAAACTATCTATCATCTCATTCCTTTGTTGCACGAGGGATTCCTCAATCAACAATTTGAAAGGATATCCTGTCCCTTCATATTTATTTTCTCCTACCATGAGAGGTCACTTGGGTGTGCGAGAGCTTTTGTCCTCAAGAGAAACAAGCTCGAGACCCAACTCTTTGTACTCCGACCTTGTTGGGGACATGCATTAAGATGACAAGGAGCAGACCCCTTTGATACCACTGATCCAAATTTTATGAGTAGAACGAAATGAATACATATTAATAACAAGTTATTAACACAAAATAATAGAGATACAGTAAAACTGGTTTTCTATTCAATAAGGAAATAAGTTGAAACTGTAAAATGCAGCGGAAAGAAGCTTACTGGAATGGTGGCGACTTATCTCTGAGAAGAGATGTGACATCTACGCTCATTCACAATAAGATGATTACAATGAGGCTCTGAAGGCATTTTTAAAATAATCACGAATTCCAAAAACCCTATAAATCCAAAAACCTAACCCTAGGAGATGGAGCGCCAAAAGGCACGTGGGCCCCATTTGGGTAAGTTAGTACATCAACTTCCCGTGGTCGTAACTTTTGCATACGATCTCCGTTTTAGGCGTATGATAGCCCATTGGAAAGGTATCACCGAGGAGATTAATTTTGGAGTAAATATAGAAACAAATTACATATTTCTCACCATTTTCCTAAAAACATCATTTAGGGCCTCAAAACAGCTTCAAAAGTGAAAAACTGCTAAAAATAGTAAATTACCAAAATTGCTAGAAAATTGTTTTGAGTCAATTGGAAAAGGTGGGTGGCCACCAATATCCACCTGGATCATTATTCTATATGGGTGGAATTTCCTCCTAAATTGGATCAAATCAATTTATGATAAATCAGGGACCTGTATTGCAAACTACGTCACTTGTCACAATCAAGGATGCAAAACTATTGGAAATACGAAGGGGTGGAAGTGTAGCAATTGAATGGGATGAACCGTTCATGTTCTTTGCACAAGGATTAAAAATAGTTAGTATTAAGTGAACCAAGTATAGGTATATGAACATATGGTGGCACTCGATGCAACTATGTATTGTGCACCTTGGCAGTGGAAGAGAAATATCACTAGCACAACCGATACTATGTTTTTTTCAATTCTTGGGGAGAGAATTCATGTCAATTATTATTGTGCATTTTGGTACTTTCTATTGGAAAACCTCTGTCCAAACTCAAAAGTGGCCATGTATAAAATATTTTTACTAACAAATTATCCAAAGACAAATAGATCGTAGACCTAGGATTACCCCAAAGCCAAGAGCAGGATGCCAATATGGTAAAATGTCTTTTACACATATATCTACTAACTTTCAAATACCAATAGGCATAATAAAAAACCATCGAGTAGTCTATATATAAGCTTCACATTTTCTTAGCACTGCTTCTAGATGTGTGGCATTTGCTCTTAAAGTGAAGAAAATGAATTTATCATAAATCAGTTGACAGTGACCTATTTTTCAAATAACATTGCTTATCACAATCATAGATGCAAAAGTATTAGAAATATGGAGTTGTGGAAGTGTAGCAATGCAGGAGGATGACTGGTGTAGGTTCTCCACACAAGGATTTAAAATAGAACATCTTAAGTAGACCAAGTATAGTTGTGTGAATAGGATGAGGATTCAAAATAGACTATGTGAATGCTTTCTCTATTTGCAGTACTTGTGTAGGATTCTATACTTTCGACCCTTTTGTTGAGAATCCATGGCACTTATGGTTTGGCATTAGTAGAGTTGGTTGCATAGAAACTTGTGTGATTAGCAGAGTGATGTAATCAACACTTCCGCATAGGTGTATGCTACACAGAGGCGATGCTTTGTCTATATAGAACTTGGTCCATATTCAAATATTGTGTGGAGAACTATTACCTTTTCTCTTTCCGCACTGTCACAATTATGCATCTCACATCATGTTTGAGAGTGTGTTCTCTATGCATATTGCAGTTACTTGGTATATTCAAATTTACATTGGTGTTTTATTTGTAGTGATTCTAGATGTGTGGCATTTCCTACTAAATTAGAGAAAATCAATTTACCATAAATTAGTGACATATATTGCAAATTATGTCGCTTGTCACAACCAAGGATGCAAAACTATTGGAAATACAGAGGCGTGTAAGTGTAACAATGTGACAGGATGACCCATGCAGGTTCTCCACGCAAGGCTTAAAAATAGACCGTCTTAGGTAGACCAAGTATAGCTATGAACATATGGTGGAACTTGGTGCAACCATGTCTTGGGCACTTTGGCAATGGAAGAGGAATATCGCTAGCGCATCTAGTATTGTGTATTTTCAATGATTGTGCAGAGAATTCATGTCGGTTATTATTTTTTAGTTTCACACCTTCTATTAGAAAACCTTTATCCAACGTCAAAAGCGGTGAATTAAAAACACTTTTGACTAGCAAATTATCCAAAGAAAAATAGATTGCGGATATGGGATTACCCCAAATCCAAGAGCAGTTGTCAATCTGCTAAAATAAGTTTTACACGTATATTGGTTACCTTTCAAATAAAAATAGCCATAATAAAAACCATCGAGCAGTCTACAAATAAGCAACACATTTTCTTCGCACTGATTCTAGATGTGTGGGCTTTCCTCCTAAATTAGAGAAAATCAATTTATCATAAATCAATGACTTATTTTTCAAATTACATTTCTTTTCATAATCACTGATGTAGAAGTATTGGAAATGCAAAGTTGCAGAAGTGTAGAAATGTGGGAGGATGACCCTTGGAGGGATTAAAAAATAGACCATCTCGTGTAAACAAAGTATACCCATGGGGACTATGAGAATGCATGCCACTTATGGTCTAGCATTGGAAGCGTTAGTTGCATAAACACTTGTGTGATTGGAAAAGCAATGTCGCCAACACTTTCACATAGGTGTATGTTGCATAGAGCTAGTGCTTTGTCTATTTAGCACTTGGTCTATCTTGAAATATTGTGCGGAGAACAAATATGTCTACTCTTTCCGCATTGTAGCAGTTCCACATCTCACATCATGTTTGATAGTATGTACTCTATACATACTACATTTAATTGGTTTCATTCAAATTTTCATTGGCATTGGTGTAGTGTTTAAGCAAACCAGTCCTCTTTTATAAGTTGTGTTGGTGGATCAAATATGAAATATTCTTGACGTGCATCATATATGCGAAAAAAATTTAGTGCTTGCTTATTATTTTTCTTTTTCATGGGTGGATTAAATTGGTCAAGATCTATTTCAGAAATTATATATATGGAAAAGGAAACAAAGATAAACATAGACAAAAGCAAGGTATGATGTTTTCAGATAGTTTTTTTTTTTTAATTTCCACAATTGTTGGATGTTATAGACATAGCTTCATCATCATTAGAATTATATAAAATGAATGAAATATTTTTTTCATATTCTTGTTACATATTTAGAAAGTTCTTCTTTCTGTGTTGGATAAAGAAATTGTGTCGGGCATTGCAAGTAGATGATATAGCAGATATTCTGGTCACAGAGAAAATAAACTATCGACAATTTGCATGTTGTTTTCATCTCGCTGCCATCGATATGCATTGTTATCTGACTTGTTTGATGTGCATTACATCGAAATAATCACTAGTGTTTAAAAATAGAATAGGGAATAAAAAGAAACATGGAACAAGAATTGCAGAGGTGCTTTTTTCTAATTTTATCTTTGTACTATTCATTTGTTGTTCATTAATAACATTGCTTGTCACAATCGCAGATGGAAAAATATTAAAAATATGGAATTGCGGAAGTGTGGCAATGTGGGAGGATGACTAGTGTAGGTTCTCTGCACAAGGATTGAAAATAGACCGTTTTAAGTAGACCAAGTATAGTTGTGTGAATTGGACAAGGATTCAAAATAGACTAAGTGAATGCTTGCTCTATTTTTGGTCCTTGTGCAAGATTCTATACTTTTGACCCTTGCACTGAGAATTCATGCCACTTATGGTTTGGAATTAGTAGAGTTTTTTTAAGCAAACTGGTCCTCTTTTATAAACTATGTTGGTGGATCAAATATGAAATATTCTTGATGTGCATCATATATGCTAAACACAAATTAGTGCTTGATTTTTATTTTTATTTTTCATGGGTGGATTAAATTGGTCAAGAGCTATTTCAGAAATTATATATATGGAAAAGGAATCAAAGATAAACATAGACAAAAACAAGGTATGATGTTTACATATAGTTTTTTTTTTTTATTTCTTTTTTATAAATTTCCCTAGTTGTTGGATGCTATAGACATAGCTTCATCATCATCAAAATGTCATAAAATGAAAAAAAATATTTTTTTCATATTCTTGTTACATATTTAGAAATTTCTTGTTTCTATGTTGGATAAAGAAATTGTGTCAGGCATTGCAAGTAGATGATATAGCAGATATTTTGGTCACAGAGAAAATAAACTATTTACAATTTGCATGTTGTTTTCATCTCACTGCCATTGATATGTATTTCTATTTGAATTGTTTGATGTGCATTACATCGAAATAATCACTAGTGTTTAAAAAGAGAATAGGGAATAAAAAGAAACATGGAAGAAGAATTGCAGAGGTGTTTTTTTTTAATTTTATCTTTGTACTATTCATTTGTTGTTCATTAATATTGTGTATTTCATGTGATTTTGACGTAAGGGTTTACTTGCGTGTTCATTGAATTTGGTGCACTTCTTTCACATGAAAATGAAATAGAGAAATTGTAGGAGAGAAACAAGTAAAAAGAAATGAAGGAGAAGAAACTCAAGAACAATGTCCCAAGAGGAGGTATGCTTGTAACAATTACACAAGGAACAACCTTTTGTTTTGGTAAATTATATGCATATGCAATAATATATATCGATATTGCATAGTTCTATGTATAATCTAAAGTGAACATTGCATCTATTACTATCATATTGAAAGTGAGTTGGAAATCGAGGGTTTGTTTAGATTTTATGTACACAAATACAAGGCATCTTCACATTGAATGTTTTGTGGTGGGCTAAACATATTATCACCGAAGCTGATCTAGGAATTACACAGACATGCTATCCTTTTTTTTATTATATGTGACTGGACAATGTATTGAAGAAAAAATCTTGGACTTGCACTGATTGGCTATTAGTGCATTGATGAAGTAATAAACATATAGCATTAAAGTAGATAACTATTGATTTGAGGAAATACACAACATATTTCAAAACAAAAATAGAGTTTGGATTATTTTTATTTGAAAAAAATGACATATACAAAGACAAACTAGTACATTTCATAGAATTGTACTATGCACTTTGCTCATTTCAACAATGGTTGCATGGCTCTGGGTCATGGATTATGTGTTGTTAATATGTGCTTGTCCTATCATTTAATGCTTTTTTGTCAAAGGGAAATAATATTTAGAAACAAGATGATCTTACTTGTTTATATATGTTAACACTGCCACTTGATGCATTTAGTGTTATAGATAAACAAGAAGATAAAGTGAGGATAATGTTGACATATGGTGCATGATGGCTTATTTTTATATATATTTCACCCTATTAGAGACTTCTAACACTAACATTCAGTACTTAGCAAGTTTTGCATGCTATTATCTTAGTATTTCCTAAGCTTAATACCTACTAAGACATCAGAAAAATGGTATGTTGAATTGTGAGTGTTGTGAATGTGGCTAGGTTGGATACTCACACATTGCTTGACTAAGTTCAAAACATATATATGGGTTGTTGTTACAATAGATGACAACTTTTGGAATGAGTAAGGTTGTCCCAGAGGTGGAACATGGATTTGGTATACATTTGTCTGGGCTGACAATGTCTCTTTGATTTGGATTCCTCTAGACTGAAGAAGTTTGGGCATGCTTCACCTTGTATTATATAAATTCAAGCAGTAGTTGGCCCAATTTATACAACTAGACCTTGTTGGCATAGGGAAAGGCCCAAGGTTCAACTCCAAGAGCACACCAACAAGCCCTAACTACTGGCCCTTTCAGCAACACCTATGAGCCAGATGCAGTCTCACCCGAAGTAGCTATGAGGGGGTTGCAGGATAGAGATATCTACAACCAGAGGGGATATCAAGTGGATCCAATAAAAGAGTAATAAAAAATTTATATCACTTACCAGCTCAGATCTACTCGACACAACTATCTATCAGGTCTAACACAACAATACAATAACATTATATCAAATGACAAAAGAACACATCATCAATCATGCACAACATAAGATATACATGGTTCACCCTCTCCCTAGGGCTATGTCCACATCACTGTGCTTTATAATATATTAAGATGAAGCATATAGTTCTTGTCTACGCTCTTAGCTAGAAGATCTTCTTTCTTCTCCTCTATATCCCTCCCCTTCCTGCACACCCAGCTGCAGGATTGATCTTCGCACCTAGATGAATATCTTACAATACTAGAAGGCTCTACACTTATCACTTCTCTCTCACACAACAATAATCACTCATGCCAATAAAAAAATAGAACGAAAATACCAACAAACACATCCCAGATCCTTTAGACCTCTATTTATACATTACAATAGCTCACTGACATCCTTAGGTCAGAACCTAGGTGTCAAAACCCTAGATACCAAAACCCTCGGTGTCTAAAACCCTGGATCAACTTGACCTGTGTTTTCAGGGCTTCACCAGCCCGTCTTTCCTTACTTCTTGCACGGTGCTCCAAAGCATCCAACGGTGGTTTTTTTCTGCTTACTGAGTTGTCCACAATCCTTCTTCCTTGTTGATCTATCATCCTTGATTTCCTCATCCAATGACTTGATTTCTCTTACTTCACTCTTTCTTTTCTTCTCTTTTGCTCACTCCAACCTAGTCTCAGTCACCGTGTCTTCCACGTAGTTCGTATTCCTTCCTTTCTACCTTAATATTCACTTAATTCCATACCCAAGGACCAATAGGCCCCCAAAACTCACCTGCGACTCGTCCCAAGGCACTTCAGCTATGATCATTCTGTTTTTCTTCGACTTCAAACTGCATAGGGAAGCCTTTGCTTTCTGCTCGATTCCTCCCTTCCTTCCTTGTGCAGACTGTCTTTTCTGTGTCTGATACCCAGTTTCAACTGAACCTGGTACCTAGACCCTCTTCCTCATTCTTTTACTGGGGGCTGCGAGGCAACTGGTTGTTGTAATATAATTTCAACCAGCTCCCATTCATTAATCCCTCCTTCCATTCTCCATTCAAAGTATTCAACTGTGCATCTCCTCCTTTTGTAACATAGGAAATCTCATATGGCCCAAGCCAATGCATTCTAAACTTTCCTGGATGCTTCATAAACTTTCTTTCATATACCAATACCAAATCACCTTGCTTAAATGCCCTCTTCTTGATGTGCCTGTCATGGTAGGCCTTCTCTCTGTCCTTCTGTACTTACTGATGCAATCCTACAATAAATATGTCTTCTTCTAGTTTGACCAACTGTGCAAGCCTCTCTTGAACAACGCCAGTGTCATCCATCTCTGTAAAGGCAATGATTCTTAGGCTTGGTACCAAATATTCCATTGGGACAACGAATTCTAGACCATAAACCAACTTAAAAGTGGTCTTCATTTTTATCTTCTTTCAAGTGGTTCTATAGGCCCATAGTATTGCTGGTACTCTCAAATCCTAGTCATCCCTGTTCACACTGCAAATATTTGTCAACGTTGTCTCCAATATTTTGTTGAATGCTTCAACTGTCCCATTCGCTTGTGGATGGTAAGGTGTGCTCTTTTGATGATGGACTGCAAATTCCTCTGTCAAGGCTTCAACTGTCTTATTGATGATGTGTATGCCTTGATCGCTCATAAGGATCTCCAGGCATCCAAACCGGGTTATGATGTCATCAAATATGAAGCGCGCAACTGTGGTTGCACTACAATCCTTAACTTCTCTTGCTTTGGCCCATATGGTCAAGTACTCTATCGCAATGATTATGTACATTTCTCTTGTGTGCTTTCCTGGTGGATTTATAGGTCCTACGAAGTCAATGGCCCATTTCTCAAATGCTTGGAGGGTCAGATGGGGTGCTAAAGGCATTTCATCTCTTTTGGATGGTTTCCCAACTCATTGGCATACATCACAGGATCTATAATAGTCCTTAGCATCTTTGTGTAGGGTAGGCCACCAAAGTCCATCTCTAATAACCTTCTACGTTGTTTCTTTCCCTATGTAGTGTCCTCCTACGATGCCTTCATGAGCTTCAACTAGGATCAATGGTCTCTCTGCTTCCATAACACACCTCCTCAATATCTCATCAGGTCCCATCTTGTATAGTTGTCGAGCTATAAGTGAAAAGCCTGCAATGCGCACTACTAGATGTTTCTTCTGGGTGATTGTATACTCACTAGGTGTCATTCCTGTTGACGAGAACTAGGCTATTTCTGCGAAGTGATCATCAATCTTTATAATGGATAGAAAATGTGCATATGGAAGTGTATCCTCCAAGCTAGTAGGCTCTTCTCCATGTTCCACCCTCGACAAGTGGTCAGGACCTTTTTTCATTCTTCCTGGATTAACCACGATCTCAAAATCATATTCCTGAAATCGAAGAAGCCATCTGCATATTATCCCCCCGAACACTGGCTTGTTGACTAGGTATTTTAGCGCAAAGTGATCAATAAACATTTTAAAGTGTCCTCCCAAAAAGTAGTGGCGAAAATTTTGTAGCACATACACCATGGCTAACCCTTCTCTCTCAGTAGTGGTGTAATTAATATCAGTTGTTGATAGCTTCCTACTAGCAAAGGCTAACGGGTGATAAATATCTCCTGCTCCTGGTTGTGCTAACACATCTCCTAATGCAATGGAAGATGCATCAACATGCACGTGAAATTCCTTGCTCCAATTTGGGAAAACCAGAATAGGCGCAATAACCATTTTATGTTTTAGTGTGTCAAAGCTCTGCTGGCATTCTTTTGTCCAATGAAACTGACAATCTTTTTTCAAAAGCTTCTCCATGGGTGCAGTAATCTGTGCATATCCTTTAATGAACTTCATATAGTATCCAGTATGTCCCAGCGCAGTGCGTAACTATTTGACTGAAGTAGGAGGGGGAATATCAACTATAATGGCGATCTTGGAGGGATCTACCAACAATCCCTGCTTACACACAATATAACCTAGAAACACTCTGAAGGGTGAAGAGAAGATGCACTTCTTCAAGTTTAAGGAAATCTGACTCTGCCTGCACTTATCCAACATTAGTCTTAAACATTCAATATGATTATGCAAAATGCTGAAAAAAATCCAATCATCAAAATGTGCTTCCACGAATTTATGTAAAAAATCCTTAAATGCTTCGACCACCACTCTGGAAAACATGGTTGGTGCATTATTCAATCCAAATGGCAACACTATATATTGGTAGGATCCCCATTCTGTTGAAAATGTGGTCTTATGGCGATAGTCCTTGGAAATCTGGATCTGAGGGTATCCTGAAAATCCATTTGTAAAATAATATATCTCTTGTCCTCCTACATTATATAACACTTCATCAGTGAATGGCGTAGGGAATGGGTCATGCAAACAGACATCATTCAGCTTCCTGAGATCTATGTAGATCCTGATATCTCCTGTCTTCTTGTCTTGTACCACCATAGGGCTAATTCATTCTGACTCTTCGACATGTTCTGTGATCACTGCTTCTAGCATTATGTTGATCTCAATCTTCACTTACTCCTTATATTTAGGGTTCAATCTATAAGGTCTCTGTTTGGCTGGTCTGGCATCTGGTTTCAAAGGGATCCTCATCTCTCCCATAGGCCCTTTAATTCCCTTCATATTAGTGAACTTGGTTGGAAACAAGTCCTGATATTCATGAAGTAACTTTGTAATCTTGTCAATGGTGGAAGCATCCCAATAGTCTCCAACATTTGCAAGCTTTGGTGTTTGCTCTGTTCCAATGTTGACTTTCTTGATCTTGATCGACTTTTCAATGAAAGGTAGCTCAACTCTTGGTCATTCTATGTCTCTTTGGCCTTCTTTTTCAGTGATGTTTACCTTCCTAGGATCATCATCTTCATCAACATTGATATTGTAATAGCCTTGTAGTTTCTGAAAAGGCGCAGTCCATTCATCCTCTTCTTTCTCCAAAGGGAAGATAGGTGCCTCCTCTAACACTTTATGTATTACGACCTATAATGCTTGATCTATTGTAGGATATTGGATTTCAAATAAGAAGGTAGTTACAAAGTTTTGGGTCATACCTTCCCAATCTGTAGTGATGAGGCGCAGTTCTTCTTGAAGGTACCAGTTGATAGGGGTTGTGTCCAGTGTGTTTATGAATTTGTGCAACCACTGTTCTTGAGGGATGTTTCTACAGGATTCCTCGCAACTTCGCACATGGTATTTTAGACATATTTGACCTATGTATCTAACTTCACAACCTTCTACTTTCTCTGAGAACCGTGTTGTCATCAAGGTGCAATATTGTACCCAATATATAATATTATGTTTGTGTGTCCCCCACCACCTTGCTAGAGTTTCTTTCAAGGCCTCGTCTAGTGCCAACAATATTTGTTGTGTCGGTACAATTTCTTCAAAGTTTGCCAAGAATTCTTCTAAATTATTTAGACCATCAAAGGTGGGCAATTTACTTACTGTTATGCCGATCCAACGAACTTCTCTAGTCAGTCTGGCACACCTTCTAGTAGATACTTCGTACACTTTGTTCTTCCAGTTCTCCAGTGCTTCTTCTGAATCTGATGAGCATGTGATGTCACTTCTCCAACTCAAATTTCCATCTGTTGTGGGATTAATGTAATCCTGTTGTCTGGCTGTCAACTTGTATATGTTTTTTAACTCATATGTACTGTCTTATTCTCTGATGGGCTCTATGTATCTGGGACCTTCATCAGGGTCCAAAGGTGCAATGACCCTAAGGCCATCACCCTCAAATGTCATTCTTCTTTTATTTAAATCAACCACAGTGGAATTGTTGAAAGCCCAATCAATTCCCAAGAACACAGGGTAAGGAAAATTATCATCAACTATCTCAATCACCTCAAAATCGACAAACATCCTCACACCATCGATGTCCACAAGGACATCTTCTAATATTCCAAAGGGGATTACAGCCTGTTGATTATCCATCCTAAGACTGGTAGGGGAATATATCAACTTAGGTTTTCCCATCAGTGCCCAAGTCTTCTTCATCATGACGTTGACCTCCGACCCTAATTCGAGTACCACATAGTCTATATCATACTCTCCAATTTGAGCGTTCAGGTGTAATTCTTTATTTGTGCTTCTCTTTTTAGATATTTGGTGTACTGCTCTACTTAGTAAGGGGTCTATATTTCTTATCTCGTACTTTCTGATTAAATTTTGTAGCTCTTGGACAATGCTTTCATCCCAAATCAACTTAATACAAGTATATAAGAATTCCATGAGCTTGCTTACCCATTTTCCTTGTTTTGGCAGATAAAACTGATTGAATGCCATAGGCATTCCATATTCTCTTAATTTTGGTCACGTCTTTTTGGAAGAGCCTTGGTCTCCCGTGAATTCTTTTCTTTCCTCCTCAAACATTTGTTTTTCTTTCTTTGCATCAAAAGTTTGTGTCTTCTCTACAACTTTCTCGACTCCTGATTCTTCTGTAGTCTTTCCTTGGGCCATTCTGTCTTCTTCTGTAACAATGCCTCCTCCTAGTGATAACACCGACTCTGGGATCTTCTCCATGAGGTTCTACTTTGATTAGTTGTATTTTTTGGTTTCCTCCTCGTTTCTCTTGAAGATTGGCTAACATCGCAGGACAATGTTCTATGACATGTTTGAATGAGTTGTAGTAGCTTCAAGTGGTACAAGGGTTCTGACAGTCCCTTTCCAAGTGTCCTAACTATGCACAGAGATAACAGATTATCTGTCCTCGATCTCGACCCATACCTCTTCCTCTTCCTCTTCCTTGGAATCTACCACGAGGTTTGAAGTTTCCTCTCCTAGGGGAGTTATACTGCGCAGTGCTTCCTTCTTGTTGTACTTCACCTTGAGTTTTGTGTATATCCCTTGACCTTTCATGCATGAGATCGTAATCCCTAAAATCCCTTCCATCGTGTCCCACAGACTTACAAAACGTGCAATACAAATTTGTGGGTGTCTGAACATATTTTTGCATGTAATAGCACTCACCAGGGTGATGTCTATTTCTACATACCTTGCACCAGGGTAGGGTGAGTTGCTTCAAAGGACTCAGAGCTCCAGAGGCCAAGTACTCATGAAATAGGGGACAATGTTCCTTGTCACGGCCTTCTAGTTTTCGTTTGACACACTAGATGTATTCTCTTTTACATTTTCCCTTGTCTTTCTTCATATCTTCGACCCGCATAGACAAACTAGTTAGTTGACTCAAGATTTGACTCATACGTGAGCTAGATCCTCCCATAGAGGTTGATTCTAACTTCATGGCGATCTCCAGTGCCTCAGCTTGCAAAGCAATCTTCTGCTGCATCAGAGGAACTCTGATGTGTGGTAAGAGAGAAGTAATGAACCATTCCTTGTTCTGCTCATCTGGGATTTAAAAACTCAAATGGCCTATGAGGGTCTTGAACCTTTGATCAAACTCCCAAATAGGTTCAGCTACTTTATGCTTAATTTCCTTTAGTTCTGTAATTCACTGTGACTCCGACTTAGGTTTTTTGAATTCTACAATCGGCTCAGTCTTGATCTAGTTCAATAGTTTCGGCTTGGCAACTCCTTGGACAAAATTCATGTACTAGCTCAGTGTGTGGTCTCTCAAGGTAGTACTAAACTGAGCTCGTTTAACAGCTTCATCGGTGATATTCTTAATACTCCACATGGCTTCACAAATAAACCAGTTTTGTTTGGGGTCTTTAGATCCATCTCCTCTAAAGGTGGGTAACCTCATCTCATCTGCCATAGATCTTCCTAGGTTTCTTGTCTGAGTATATGCTAAACTGCTAGTAACAGTACTCTGAGGACTCTTGTGACTTTGACTATTTTGATTGCTTAATGCTGCAGAATCAACAAGAGGAATAATAGTACTTACTTCAACAGTTTGCGCAGTTCCTTAAGTTTTTGGTTCTTCTCGGCGAGGTTCTTCAGCGTTCCCTTCCTCTTCCCTAGTAGGTTTTGAATGCTCTTCATCTGTCATATCTTCCTCTTCTCCACTGTAGAAACCCTCGTCCCCATAGTTCTTCTTAAATAGGTTCACAAGAGGAACTTCTTTGAACACTCTCCCACTATGCGTATGTCCAGCCTCTATGTCTCTTTCACTGTCTGAGTTCTTGAACATTAGCTCTTCAATCCAGCAAAATATTGTATCTTCAAGATGTTCTTCTCATGCCATAGCATCTTGATCTTCAGCTTTATAAAATGTAAAACTTTTCCTCTTTGCTTGGCTATATGATTCTACTCTGTCAAAAACAAACTCGGTGATGTACCCTCCTATGGTACTGTCGAACCAATGATCCACTTCTCTTGAAATGACATTATCAACTCTCTTAACCTTCTTGATCAACACCAACGTCCAAACCATAGGTGTCTTAGATCGGATCTCGAACTGGGTATCTGCTAATCTGGCTAACCACTCATATAGCTCCTTATGAATCCCTCCAAAGAAAATCTCATGTATATCAGTAAAGATATGCCTTCCCAACCAATCCTCTATACTAAGATTAGGGTTCTTTTTCTAGGCTTCAGCGAAGTCCTTTTCTTGATTTTCTATCTACTTATGAATCTTTGTCTTCGATGGAAACCACCTTGACATTCCCTCAAGAATATTCTTGTCCCGTCAACGGAACCATTTGTTGGCACAGGGGAAAACCCAGGGTTCAACTCCAAGAGAGCACCAACAAGCCCTAACTACTGGCCCTTTCAGAAACACCTACCAAGAAGATGCAGTCTCACCAGAAGTAGCTATGAGGGGGTTGTAGGAAAAATATATCTACAACCAAAGGGGATATCAAGTGGATACAATACAAGAACAATACAACATTTATACATCACTTACCAGCTCAAATCTACTCCACACAACTATCTATCAGGTCTAACACAACAATAAAATAACAATATATCAAATGACGAAAGAACACAACATCAATCACACACAACATAAGATATATGTGGTTCACCCTCTCCCTAGGGCTATGTCCACAGAACTGTGGTTTATAATATATTAAGATGAAGCATACAGTTCTTGTTTGCGCTCTTAGCTACCAGATATTCTTTCTTCTCCTCTCTATCTCCCCCCTTCCTGCGCACCCAGCTACAGGATTGATCTTCGCACCCAGCTGAAGATCTTACAATACCAGAAGGCTCTACACTTAACACTTCTCTCTCACACAACAATAATCACTCATGCCAATAACAAACTAGAACAACAATACCAACCAACAAATCCCAGGTCCTTTAGACCTATATTTATACATTAAAATATCTCATCGACAACCTTAGATCGAAACCTAGGTGTAAAAACCCTAGATACCAACACCCTAGGTGTCTAAACCCCTAGGCCAACTTGACTTGCATTTTCAAGTCTTCGCCAACCTCTCTTTCCTTCCTTCCCGCGTGGTGCTCCAAAGCATCCAATGGTGGATTTTTCCATTTGCTGAGTTCTCCACGATCCTTCTTCCTTGTTGATCTGTCATCCTCAATATCCTCTTCCAATGGCTTTATTTCTCTTACTTCACTCCATCTTTTCTTCTCTTTTTATCACTTCAACCTAGTCTCAGTCACTGTGTCTTCTGTGTAGTTCACATTCCTTCCTTTTTTCCTTAACATTTTCTTACTTCCATACCTAATGACCAACAAATATTTTCCTAGTTACTTGAGCACTTCAAAATCACAAGGATGAGGTAATTGTTCCAACGGATAAGACCAACATCATCCTCTTGTCTGGTTCGTCTTGGTTAATAACAAAGAAGAGGAGGATAACTACAAATGATAGAGGGGGAAGTATGAAAAATGCACTTGCTGGGTTCAACAAAGGTGTTGATCCATGGTAGCACACACGATAGATTTTGACATAGAGAGTTGGAGAACCACAAGAAGTTTAAAGTACAATTCAAGAAACTGTTTGGCGAGGCTAGGGATCTTGGTCATCAATTGTACGTGAGGTCCCCTTTCCAACATTTTCCTTCACAGTGCCAACCGACATGAGAATGACACGGTGGGACTGCAAGAGGTCTACATGAACTGTTGGTTGTAGTAAATCACATGTTTTCTAGAAGAAGCCATGGATGCGGGGACTTTGCAGTTGAACTATGATTCCTAGAATAAATGGACCTGGTGGTTGGGTGGCTGGAAGAATTGGTCAATTGACAACTAGTGGGAGCTCTATTTGTGGATAAATGCAAATTGGTTGTGAGTACTATGGCCCTAGAAAGTGGTATAAATAGTTCAAAAGACAACCAAAAATTTTTGCGGTGATGTTCCCATTTTAGAGTCGACTCCATGCGTTGATGTTCCCATACCAATACTTTTCAATTCAGATCTAGGTTTCTTTAATGTTGTATGCAGTGCCAAAAAGTCACTGTACTTCTAGCAACCTTTTCCCAATGTGGGGTCTTAACTATCTGGGAGTGTTGTACATGTGTGATATGGCTGTATCAAATTGCTTGATGCTTTGATAATGTGAAACAATTTGTATTCCTTGTGTCACCCATGCAAGAGTACCATCATTTCCATTCTCTGATGTACTGCCCATGACTTCTCATGTAATATGATATATGCAAATTTGTTGGCCTGCTAGTTTTTCTTGTAAATGGCTAGGTAAAGAGCCTTTTGATGACAAGTATTCTGAAATATGGTTTTATCTTGAGTTAGTGCATCATTTTCATGGTCTATGTCAATATATTCAATATCAGTAATCAATTTACAATACTTGTCATCTGGCAGCTTCCACAAAGTTGATGTCCATGTCATATTGTTTAAGTTTAGCAAGGAAATTTGTCCATGGAATTTCTCTAAATTGTTGTTGAAGCAATATTGTTCTTGGACTATGTCTTCCATAGGTTATCCACACATGAATGCTATTTTATTTTTATATATGCTATAGGTTTGTTTCTTTAAATGCATTTTGATAAATGTGAAAATGATGAATAGTACATTATTGAGGTCAAATTTCTTTAAGGCCAGGTGCATAGGGCATATTTACTAACATGTGCTTTTCAGACCCGAGTTAGTTACGAAATACGAGGAATTATTAATAGAGAGCATTATAAATATCATAGATTTACTTCACACGAGTTCTAATTATCCTTTGGTTTTTACAAATCAAACTGCAATAAATGAATCAGTCACAATGTAAATTACATGGCCGTCAGATTCCCCGACCTGGAGCCATTGAAAATGCAAAGGTGCAGAAGGGCGGAACTAGACAAAGATGAGTCCTATGAATTATCCGCACAATGGTCGAAAATAAAATTAGCAGTCCCGACTACAAGATCCATATACTTATGCAGAGAGGACAGTGGCAAAAAATATAGGTGATCAGACTATGAGGGTGTTGTGCTTTGCGTTGGTTGTATATTTCAAATTCGACATCAACAACTTTCGAGGTGTTTTAGGAATTTTATTCCATATAACAATGCCAAAGATCCTGAGTGTTAAATCTTGTACTGGTTGCTACGATCCTTCTATTATTTATGTGTGTGCTTCTCAATTGACGAAATGCATTCCACTATTTTCTACTGCTTCTATAGTTCTATAGGATAATGCAATTGTTATTGCGTTGATTGGTAATTTTTTATGCATTTCAATTAGGAGATCTAGCTCAAAGTGTTGTGAAAATGCATATAGATATTATAGCATAAAAGTACATTTTTGGTGCAGTGGACAGTGTTATGTGTCAATGTTCATAAAAGAGTTTGTTGCACTTCGAAAATATTTTGCATTTGTAGGAATTTTAGTAGTTTAATATTGTACATATAATTACAAATTTTGCAATGCTATGTATTGTATAATGTGAAATGTGCTTTTGTATGTTTCATAGTTGGTGTACATCTATCCTACAAACAAAAAAGAGGTCCATATGTCAATGTAAACATAATATAGAATATATTGTATGTGCTTTGCATTCGCGTATTTGATGTTCCAAGCAAGAGAAGTTGGAAAATCCAGGGAAGTATTAGTACTGGTGCATCGCAAACATCCTCCCATCAACATAGCCATAAGTAAATTTCTCTAAGCTATATTTTGTTTGCACATTGCGATAACATGAAAAAATAATAACGTCAGGTGTTTATGAAATTTGCAAATTGCTATGTTTAGTTCAAGAGAAATAGGTATACATGGAATTGAAGAAATCAATATTGGAAATTCAAGTGTGACAAGCACAAGTGAAATAGAAGTAGAAGAAATTGGAAAGGTGTGTATATAAAAATGTACATTTTGTAATTGGACAAGAAATACATTGAAAAAGTTTTTCATATTGCTTATTTTTTTTTCGATTTCTATTCCATGATGCAACTCTCCAACTTCGAATATTCACTATTACATATAGGCTAAAAAATTGACGAACTATTACGACAATTGTGATAAAATCAATTTTTTTGTCGAAAAAAATTAAAAAAAAATTAAATTTTACTTTTTTTTTTTTTTAAATTAGTCCCGAGAACATCGGATTTCCGACGTGTTCTAAGGTCGTCGGGAGTACGATGCCCAGTTCCGACACTTTAATATAGCATTTTGTAGGTCAACATAATGGTCATTGACTTCAAAATGGTCAACCTTAATTTAGGGTTATTCGTAATTCTGAAGATGACGAATCTATAAATTAGTTAATTCGAACCGAATTTCGACTAATTTGTTATAGTTGTGACTTCTTTTATGTGTTATAGCTCTACTAATCTTCGTTTTTATGTGAAGGTTTGCTTTTTGATTAAGAGATCGAACTGATCTTTGATCTACAGAGCTTAGTTTTTTTATCATTGTTCAAGGCGTGCAAGAGGATTTTAGACTTTGAAGGTTAGTTAAATATTTTTTTTCTTTTGTCTCCTTTAATATTTTATAACCTTATACGTTTATGTAGATTTTATGTCGTCTGTGAACATGCTAATTTTTCCATGCTTATATGTGACTTGATCTCTTTCCCTAGTTCTATTATTTCATTTGATTATGCTACTTGGTTATGGTGAAGCTTTGAAGCTTATGTGGTAAAATATATTGTATGGTTTGGTCTATTGCATTTCAAGAATCAAATAAATCTAGCACATCATCACTAAACTTTATAACATAATCGTCTCAATATTTTGGTTGTGGTGAAGAATGTGGAGATATTATGGACAAGGTGACGAGAGATGTTATTTCCCTTGTGCTAAATGCGGGAGCACAAAAGTCAGGAGAATTTTAATACAAATAGCTGTAAGAGATTGTAGAACCCATGGGCACATTGAAGGTGGACCGAACGAATATCGTCTCTTGGTAAACTATATATTCATTATTATATCTTTATATTGATTATATTTATAAAATTTTATATTGTTTAAATATTTCTTATGCAGTACACTAATTTTTCATTACTGTTTGTAATTATAAAGTTAGGCTGGCCCCCTAAGCGTCTGAATGCACCAAGTACTAGCATAAATGATGTTGTACTACAAGGTGCCGAGGAATTTGGAGTGTCGAATATTGAACATCAAGTTAATGATCCTATGGAAGAAGATGACAATAATAATAGTATAGTTGAAGACGATGGGACAAATGAATTGATCCAAGACTTATTCGCTCGACCGGACGAAGATGATGATGAGGATATTGGTGATCTTGATGTACCTCTGCTAGAGAAGGCGGAAAAACTACTTTATGAAGGTTCAAAAGAAAATCTTCTTTCTGCTACATTATTGTTGGTGAAGTTAAAGGTTTTGATTGGTTTGTCAAACAATTTTATGACACAGATCCTAAGGTATGTAATATGGTTCATCATCACGTATATATAAAGGTTGATTTTTTTTGCTTGTTTTTAGTTTTAATTAATGTTTGAAATAAGAATTAAATATTTACAAATTATAACATTCTTTACACTAATTACTTATTTTTTATGTCATAGATTGTTAGGTGAATTCTTGTTACCATCGCCAATATTTTACCTCGCACATACCGAGATTTAAATGCCATTATGAAAGAAATTGGAATGGAGTATCAAGCTATAGATGCATGTACCAATGATCATATTATATACTATGGACAACATGCATCTAAAACAAAATTCCCACAATGTCAGACTAGTATATATCGAACCCATCAACAAACAAAAAAGGTGCCTCCTGTTAGCGATAAAAAACGCACTGGCATTTTTTTAAAGAACGATGCCTAATCTTGTAGGGAAAATTTTGATAGCTTCCCGGGCTCCAAATGAAAATTTAAAAGAACCATTGGAAAGATTAGGATTTTTATATGTCGATCGACTATTCAAGCATACAAAACAGACTTTACATGATCGAGAAATTTGATTTTGAAAAAATCCACGCTTTCACCAGCGCAAAAGGCAGAATTATAACTAGTTAGTTGGTGAAAGTGTCGCCTTTCACCAACTAAGGAGAGGATTTTTGGGTAAATTAGCTGGTGAAATCTTGTCACGGCCAGAATAGCCAAATTTTTGCCCAGATCGTAAATTTTTCAGTGAGAATGAATTGAAACCTCTTCTAAGTCTTTGTTAATGAATTATCAAATCTATCTAATCAGCCACTTTTGGAAAAAGAAGAGAAGAAAAGGTGTACAAATGTCATTTACCATATTTAAAAGAGGCATAATTTCAGGATTTTTGGCACACATCATCAAATTCGAATTCCACTTTCAGAGGAATAGATCAAAGAGCCTTGGAAGGCTAGGCTACACTTCATCAACTTTAAACCAATGTTTGAAGACCAAAAGATAGAGATTGACCTCATCTTGAGGATCTCTCCTTATCTTTGGTAAATCAGTTTTGACTTTCTATTTTTAGAATATCAGATCCATTGTTTTAGGATCTAAAAACTGATTGCAAAAGGCTATAAATGCCCAGCTTTTCTAAGAGTCTAGGGGGTTCAATTTTGGATACTCTTTGGCTATTGTACTAAGACACTTATTTTTCAATACAGAATCAGTCTTCTTTTGTTGTTAATGACAGATTTCTTCATCTATTCCATGTTCTGTACTTTATTTCAGTTTAGCTCAGCTATTAAGAACTGTCAACTTCTTATTTAGCTCATAAATTTGAACTAAAGGAATTCTTGTTGGCTTGTATGATCCTACACATTGTTGTACTTGATTATCTAGATCAGTTTTCTCCATACCTTTTGATATTACTCTGTCTGTTCATTGATTCCTAAAAGAACTGTTTCATTCGATTGCATTGTGAGTTGTCTTCTCATTAGTTACTCTCTATTATCCCATTGACCCACACTTTCATTATTCATGATTTATTAAGTTACCAAGCATCCTTAGTCTACAACCCTAAGGAGTTTCTTTGAGTGATAACAAATTGGCGTCGTTGCTGGGGAGAGGAGATTGAAGCTCAGCTTCCCTAGGAGACGACAAGATCCAGCTTTGATGATAGACAAGTCTGGACATCATTTGGTTGTAATCATCTATCTGGCGACTCCATGAAGGAAGAATTCGGTGGCGACTCCACTATTCTGAAATCCGTTGGCGACTCCACTTGTATATAAATTAATCAGATCTTAGCAAAGAGGTATGCGTTCTGCAATTTCTCAAGTATTGTTGGTTTCCCTAGTCCAGTGCCTAGTAGAGATGAATGGAAAAATAGCCTTCCCCAATTTCGAGGTGAAGAGTGGGAAGTACCAACTGAACATTTGCTGGATTTCCATGACTTCATTGACCGGATTGAAATTGTACATGAAGATGTTCAAATCAAGATTTTCAAATTTTCATTAGAGGGGATTGCTCTTGACTGGTGTCAGTCTCTTCCAAGTGCAAGTGTCAGCTCTTTTGCTGATTTTCATGCTGCTTTTCATGTGTTTTGTAAAGATCATTTTCCAGCTGATCTTCTCTATCCTCAGTGTTGTCATGAATTTCATTTATTGACTAAGGATTCAGACGTTCATGAAGAGTATGATGTTATAGGGGATATTTCTCATTGTGACCGAGACATTGATGAGCTTCACAATGTTAGCCATAGTATAGATGCTTTTGACATTGTATAAAATGCATCTATTGTCTTAGGCTACCAGGAAGATCCGATTATCCCTTTTGAAAACTTGAAAAGTGGTGAGCATATTGACAGATTTGCAAGTGACAGTTTCAGATCTACAGTAGATGATGAGGGTATCCTCCATCTTACAGATGTCCAAACACAGGGGAATTGCAACAAATATGGAGAAGAAGGTGAGGAGCTGAAAAGTTCAGATCAGTAGTCCATCCTACATGTTTCTCCGGCAAGGGTTGAGCAGCCTGCATTCAACAGTGAGATCAGTAAAGGTAGCTTTCAACATCATTTCAATTTTCAGTTGGATCGGCAGTTCAAAAAGGTATTTCTTTGTGAATTCGATGACCCTATTGCTGACTATTTGGATTCTATGAGCAGCATAAACCCAAGGATATTTTTGTCAAAAGAAGATTGTTTTTATCATCTATTTAAACCTCTTTTCTGCATGATATGGCCTTCATTATTTTTCGGGTCAAGATCTAGCATGATGTCTGTAAATCAATTTCTGACATGGCTTCATTGGAAATATACTTTTACTTGATCAATATACTTCTATTGGTTAGATGTATGAGTAGATAGAAAAATAAGCTTGTCCTACGAGCATGTAGATCTCTTTCAGTTATTGTTGAATAAGCAGAGACACATTGAGTTTTTATGGAATCACAGTTTTAGAGGTGAAAGTTCATTTTGGACTAAGGCAGAGCTTTCATCAGTGCACAGGACAATTTTACAACCAGTTAGCTGGTGAAAGGCAATGCTTTCACCAGCTAACCAGTGAATCATAGGGCGAGTTAGCTGGTGAAAGAAGAAAAATCATTGTTGAAAAGGGATGAGCAAAGTCAGTTGTTCCTCCAAAAGTGGTTGTGCTGGGGTGCATGGAAGAACGTTTGAAAGAAAAAATAATTGAATCAGACAATATGGTTAATGAGGATATGGACATGTCGCTCCAAAATTGTGTGGTGTCTAAACTGCAAAGTGGGCATATGGAAGTGCATAGCATTGGAGAAAATGGTAAACCAGCATTACAAAGTAGGGCTTGAATGTAATAGGAAAGAGGCTAGAGCTAATATTGATGGAGAGGTGATTGAAATTTAGCAAGATGAAGGGTTTGATTTGCATAAGAGTGGAGCAAAGACAATGCCTCATACCAGAAGGAAAGAAGCAGAACAT
>ML792168.1:106762-134733 GCA_009831015.1 Picea engelmannii | reverse complement strand
AGCTATTGAAGGTTAGACAATATTTAGTGATTAGCTGGTTTTCAATTGTATATGTTGGCCATATGTTGAAATTGCAAAGCTTATTCTATTATATGGTCTAGTTATAGAATTTTCCTTGTTTCTCCTTTCTTCTTTTAAAACCCCCTTTTTTTTTAATTTTAATAGCGGCCCTGTCCAATGTGCTCAAAGGCTATCAAGTTGTAGCACACCGATTTCTATTTTCTACACTGAAGTTAAGCTATAAGTGGTGTTTGGCTTTTGTAAATGATTTTGTGATTTAATTTTGTGTTGATAAAAATCAATGATTGTTATAATGGTTTATTCTCAAGATTGTTTTGATTCACCTCAAGGTAAATATATGCTTCAGAGTTGGTAGCTATCGAATTTTTTGTGTTTGTAGCTAGAGTATGGTTATAACCCTTATTTTTTTATTTATCTTTTAAATCCTCTTATGTTTGTCATTGGAAGACCCATCCAAGAGTTTTAATATAGACTCACAAAAAAGTGGATTTGGGATCAAAAGGCTATCAAGTTGCAATGCGTCTATTTCTATTTTATACTAAACATTGTTTTGATTCTCCTGGGGCTAAATATGTAATTCTGACAAAATCTGAACTGGCCTTCATTGCAATTTTTTGTACAATTTCTGGGATGTGATATTGTTCCCCATACCCATAAGGATCGATATGTATTTGTTTAAATACTTATAAGTTGTTTAATTAGCTATTGAAGGTTAGAAAATATTTAGCTATTGAAGTTGTTTAGTGACAATTGAAGTAATTTGGTCATTGTTGTATGCAGGGTTTGAAGCACTTTGAGCCTGATAATCCATGGCTGAGACCTATACAAGACAAGTGAATTCTACCAAAAATATCCTCTTCTAATTTCTCATGCATAAAATCAGAGTGTCCATGGCTGAGACCTATACAAGACAAGGGAATTATCCAACCAAAACCAACTGATTTTTCGCCTAAGAAATTAGAAGAGGATCTTTCTGAAGAATGTTTCTTGGTATAATATATTGTTCTTGGCAAAATCTAAATGGTAAGGCATTGACAATAAGGGTAAGGCATTGACGAGATTTTGTAGAGTTTAGAGTGATAAAATCTAGTTTTATTTTTATTAGATTTGTAAGGCATTGACAAGAAGGGTTTTGGATCTGAAAGCTACACAGTGAAAAAAAGAAGCAGTTCCAATAGATTTCTATGATTTGAGAGTTGAATTTTTATAGGATTTGCATTGGAAGGTTGAGAAAATTAGACTGGTAAAAAAAAACTTCATTGATTATTACTTGTTCCTAGACATGAAGCCTATCTTGATTACATTCCATTTAAGTCTAGTGACATTGCCATAGTTTGGAAGCCTATGCTTGAACCTCCCTGTAAATATAATTTTGTGGTGTTGCATGACTTGTTGGTCTTTTTCATTACATATGGATTGAATGGGAATACCCTATACATGTGCTTGATGTACACATTTTAACAAGGTTTTCTATGGAGGGGGAATATGTCTCCCATGCATTTGAAGTTATGAGGAAGCATGGTCACAATAAGGATGAACCTAGCATATATCACAAGTATGGTACATATAGGGGAGGTTGTGGTGCCATCATCTCATTGATTATTAACCCCGAGGGCCATTTTTCTTGCTAGTTGATTACAATCCATCTCATGTGTAAATAGTACACCAAGGAATAATTCAACCTGGATGCCCAATTTGTCACTAAATTATGTGTGAAGGGAACTTATTTTAAATGGTTTAAGTTATTAATAGTTGAAGTCTTTCAGGCATGTGCTAATCCCCACACATAATCCACCTAATTCATCTTTGGCTATTCATTGGTTTCTTTTGGGATGTGGAAATGGAATCCCCTGTAGGGAAGATAACTTCATCCCATGCCCAGTCAACAAATTATTTCATTGCAATTTGATGCTTGGAAGAGTTGGAAGGACACTAAGAATTTTGCATTCAATGAGGCCACTTTCAACAAATGATATGACTAGATGATTAGAGTTACTAAACCCATTTTGTGAATCCCATAGGTGCTACAAGTGAATAAATTTTGGTTTGGTATGAACATGGACAATACATTTATGCGACCATGAGGGACTAATGTTGATAAATTCCATGCCATTTCTTTTCCCTATTACTTGATAAAATCATCTTTTGATAAATTCCATGCCATTTCTTTGCCCCATTTCCAATTGCAACAACCAATCCATCTCTGCCTTTGCTGAAGCTTGAGCTAACCGATGATTTTCTTTAAGATCTTGTAGAATTTGGAAACCGGAATGGGTTGGTCAGTGTTGAAGAAACCTTCTGTGCCTTTTATGAACTTGAGAAAAATAATGCCTCGCCTCTTTTGAATAATTTTTTTTTTTAAATATTCAGGTCTGTCGGTCTTCTGACTATTACAGGTCGAACTTCCAATGGGAAACGCTCCCAACAAAGCATCAGAACTACATCACGCTTGTCGGTCACGTCGGTGGGATAATGTCAGAATATTCATCGGTAGACCGAAGAACTTCATCGATAGTTTTACGGTTGTCCTTTGAAATTAATTTTTTAAAGGTCGTCGATCGTCAGACGTTAGGGGAGTCGGAATACCGACGATCATCCAACGTCAGAAAAACCATGGGAGATTTTCCAACGCCTGTTGAGCCCTCATAAGCGACGGTTGAGCGATGTCAAACATCGAGGGTACGTCAATAGGGCGTCGGAGATTCTGTCCATTTATAGTAGTGCTTGTCTCAATAAAGGACTTGAACAGTCACAGAACTTGGGAAGTATTCATTGGCGACATGATGGTTTCTTACATCACATATTCGAATAAACCAAATATATCACGCAAAATATTATGTGCTGACATGACAGATGAAAATGGCACGATGACAATTGCATTGACTATTTCAGAAGACCTCATTGAAAGACAAGATAAACATATTGTTCTAGGAGATGGACTATCTATTACAAGTTTTAAAATTCTACCAAAACATGGCTATGACTTTGGTATTGTGATCATGTTATATCGATACTTGAATCAAGTTTCATCGAAAAAGTGTTTCCAACTTGTAAAGAACACAATTTCATACCAGACACAACAATCAAGTAATTTGCAAGTAATACAAACATGTATCCAATCGACACTATTGGAGTTTTCATCATCCTCACTAGGAAAGTTGGATCATAGTACAACTTGCACATAAAATATGGAAACACAGAGGATGAAAAAAAAATGGTATGCTTTTCCATTTTCAATTTTTTACTGTTTATATGTTGATATATCTTAGGTGGAGCTATATGAAAACTAAAATATTTTATGTATTAGTTGCATTTGTTCCAAACATATGGACATTTCTTCGCTTCATTGGAACAACAATTGCAAATAGGGAAATTTCCCATTTTTCTATTTAAAAATATAACCAAGAGGAGAGATGCAAAAGAAAAGGTGTTTTGCACAACACAACCGAATTTTATAATAGAACTCACAACAAAAGAAGTCAAAGATATGAAAAAACTAATTGGGTAGACAAACGTTGTAAGTATAGATTGAAAACTCTATCTACAAATCTCGTGTAAAGGACTATTTGAAAACACACACACACACACACATAACCTAAATTATTAAGATTTGTACTATATAAACAAGTCGAAGGTATAATGATAGAAGTAAATGCATATTCAACTCCATTTGAACTTGTATGCGCAGTTTGCAACTCTCCTACAGATGCATCTGCTTTCATAAAAAATGCAATGTTTTATCGTGTAAGATGCAATTAGAGATGGCATTTTATATATAAACATTTTTTGAGTGTTTTTATATGTACAATGGACAACAATAGTGTGAAATGCATTTCCAGGGAACCTATACTGCAGGAACTACTTCCTAGCTTGAAAGAAATGCAATATGAAATATATTGCAAAAGAAACCCAAATTGTTTATATGTTCCACGATTTTAGAGTACATGGAAAATTTACATTAAACAAAGACAGTGTCATACTGCATGTGGGATAGAGATTGAATGAAGATAGTTTCATCATGCATGTGTGATGATTTCTATCTATTGTTTTTCAATTTCTTTGTACAGATAATATAACTATTATTTAGTTATTATTTTTTTATATTGATGAAAATGTTGATACATAATAACATATAAAACATATATACATAATGTCTGTATAGTTATTGAATACTACCAATAGCATGTGCATTGATTCCAATGTGTTTACTCAACATTGTTAGCATTGCAGTGTCATTGTATTGCATTTTTTGCAATTCAATTATGTCAAAATTTTAATGGACATTGGACTAAATGTTTATATATTATTGGTCAAGTTACATTGCAACATTGATATACTGTTACTAGTGCTAGATTGCAATTGGAACAAGTTTTTCTATTTGATTCTTCCATAATTGTTGTCGCTATGGAATTTGAAAGTCATCCTTGATATTTTTAACAAATTTGATGTTGACTGCAAATGCAACATGCATCTCTCCTTACAGTGTTAGAAATTTTTGTTCGAAACAATTTCTCACTATCGTTGGACAAGAAATTTCAAGTACATATGTTCTTCTTTGATATATTTATGTGCATTTGTATATTTTCCTTCTTTTTTTAATAGAGTTTTTGACATGTTCATCTGGTCCAAGTAAGAATAGAACATGTAATAAAAGTTTTTCATAAAAATGAATTGAGGCATTTTAATGTTTTTTTATCGATTATGGCCTGACATGGAATGATCAATCTAGTTTCTATTGATTTAAGCAAGTTGTCTTGACTGGATATTATTTATATTTCTATGGTGTCTATGATAAATGTCTCATAAATAAACAATAACAATAATGTTCTAATTGGACTATATAGAATCAAATGCAATCAAACTTCAATAAAAAAACACCATGTTTTATTAATGCATTAAGTCAAATATTTATCTTATTCTAGAGCATATTGTGTAGGGATGGCTGCAAAAAATTACAAAGGACATGTTACTTGTTTGGGATATGTCCATTCTCATATAAAATTTAAATAGCAAATAGAAAACTTGGTGAATTGCAGAGGTTTCTACTAAAATTTATATACGATAGAAATTGTCCACACGTTTATTGGTTGAATTCGATGATTGCAAATTTGACAACAGTATACAAGTCTTACGATTTTCCCCAATTCTTTCTCAAGACAACATTTTTGTTTTTAAATTCTTTTTCCCGTGGACTTCGGCCAATAGTTTTCTTCTATTATTCCAATGCACTATAAACTGTTGAACTTGTAATGAGATAACTAACATAGTTTATTGTTTTTATAGGTTATCAGTTTATTATTTTTCTAGGTTATCTATTTCATGGAATTGAAAAGAAACAAATTAGCACAATGTCCCTCCCATGATTTCAAAATAGACAATTTATATTGCTATGTGTGACTCAATAACTTGTATGCAATGACCAATCAAATAGAACTGAAAACAACTAGAAACTATAATAACTTATCTTGGTCCGCATTATGATGAATCCTAAATGTACATATAAAGGTAATAAATCAAAATGAAACTTCCACTGAGTTAAGTGAATTGCAAATATATGTCATTTTTTCAACTATCCGAAGTTTTAGGAGTGCAAAAGTGTGGGAGTGCGGGATTGCACTGCAATGACTTGTTTGATTTCTCCACATAGTTTTTTGAAAAATAGAATAAATGTCCTCTTTGTGGGGATACATGTCTGCGAAATGTGAGAGGTTTGAATATATAGTTGTACGAAATGCATAAATGCGTGATTGTGCATATGCACATTCTATGAAGAGAAGCTGGAAATAGACCGAACTCTTGCAAAATCTTGAGACATATGTGTAGACTGCATTAGTGTTGAACATATGAATATGTGCATTGCAAAGTCATGGTCATTTTAAAATCCTACACGAAACGTGACAAATTGCAAGTAAAAACACATATAATTTGGATATTTTCGAAAGAAAGGAAGATTTTTGGTCATCATAGCTCATTTTTAGTTATTGCAGTACAAAATTCTAAATGAAAATATTGTGTTAAATTATTCTCTCAACCTAATATCTATTTAGAATTCCTTATTCAAAATCCTTTTTACTTAGCCATTTTTTACGTTGTGTGAAACCCCTTGTTGTTACCATATATCTGCATTTTGCCTACCTATATCTTTTGCACATCAACATTTTTCACTGATATATGATCCTCACAGTCACTACTTGGTTTTAATTCTATTTTCAAGTCCCGTGGGGACTATTTATACCAGTGATTGTCCCACACTTCAACACTTTGCATTTGTAGTTGTTCTGCATGTGTCTTTCTTACAACCCACCTAATTTGCATGATAAGGGAGTGATTTATTTTAGGTTGATTTTCTTGGATTTTCCATGAAATTAAGGTTATTCAAGAGTAGTGCCAAGTGAATGCCAAGATGTCATATTTCTTGGTTAACCATTTCTATTTATTGTTCCCCGAATTGTGTATCTAATTTAGGCATGGAAAGTAAATTTTAGTAAATAGAACTAATACAATTTAGCATAAAACATTTCAACTTTTGTAATGTACTATTCATAGGTTTCACACTGTTATCGGATTAATCGGTAAGTGTGGAAACAAACAGATCTCCCTAGATCCCACTGGAAACTAGAACAAAAAAGAACAGAATGCACATGTTGCCTTAAACTTCATCATCACATGAACTAGTTTAATGAGTTACAAGTGACATACTTTTAAAATGACACTTTTCCTCGCCAGTGTCATCCTTGTAGCTCCTTCCTTGAGTTTGCAGAATAGCAATCTTTTCTAAGAACCACAAACCAACAAAGAGGGAAAACAAGGATACATGTATTCTAATGAAGCCTTTGTATATGATCAAGGAATTATATAATAGAAGACAAAATGATTATATAGGGAAGAAATGAATTACTATATTAAGTGAATCGAAAGTGGATAATACAACACATTCCTTGATGTTGCAAGGTCCCCTTTCGATGTCTCTTTGCTTCAACACACACTCCTTTTCTCCAATGCCTTGAATGAAGAAGATCCACAATATGACTTGATGAACTAAAGAAAATCTCTCAAGCATAATATGAAGTACAACTCTCTATACAATTATTAGCCTATTCAACCTTAGCCTTTTCCATGAGAGATACCTCTTTATATAGTGTGAAAGAGAGATGGATGAGGAGATTAGGATGATCCCACCAAATCAGAGAAGCGAGTAAGATCCAAACCGATCGGAGGCCACCTCATCTTCTAGAAGATCCCCTTCTAAAACATTTGTGAAATTTGAAATTTTCCCAAGCTTTAAGAATCATCGCACCCTATGCATGTAGCATCATGTGACGAAGTTGCATCCCATGTGTAGTGCAAGGTGCAATGATCAGGCATCATCGCACCCCATGCATATAGAAGGGTGTGACGACCTTCCTTCATATGGTTTTTGGCAGAGGAAAGCAAATCACTTTTCCCATGGAGAAAGTCTCTTTTAATATTTTTAGGGAACATGAACACATGTTGTCAGGTGATCACTGAGGTGACCAAAATAATGTGTAACACATGTATATCAAAGTCCATTGAAAAAATCATGAGTATAGAAAATAAGAAAAAAAAACCACCAATTTTGTCTGTATATCATATGCACCACATATTCTAGCAACAATATTGCTTCTGGGACAATTTGAAGAACGCCCATAGGAAAACTCTCTTGCCAAATTTCAACAATATGACATGGACATCTAATTTGTCCAAACTGTTAAATGATGAACACTATAGATTTATAACTAGTATTGAAAATGTGAATATCACCGATGGAGTGGATTCCTGCAGAAGACATGGCTAGTCGAGAACCACGTATACAACTAATGCAAAAGACTATACAAATTGTCAATAATCAGTACATTGAAAATGATTTTTGATAACGAAATTTCTGAAACACAGTGCATTTCCAGAAGAATTTTATATAGCATTTGTAGAAGCATGGAAGGTAGGAGGAAAGAACATCTTTCCCAGTCTCGGGATTCTGAACTTTCACATTTGTAATCGTTCGACACCAGGGATTCTAACAATAAACCTAATTTTCATGATAACCAAGTCATTTATGGCATGTAGTTTTATCATATTTGTGAAAAAATGGAAGCTATTTATCAACTGTGCAAAGTAAATGTTCCAGATATCTATGATTTTTCCAATGCCTTCTATTAATCATTTCTTGTACCAGTAACTAAGTCAAGTGTGAAATGGAAATTTTAGTAAATATTCCCTATCCACTTGACCTTTAAAGCAATTGGACCTTCATAATGTACTATTCATAACATTCACATATATCAAAGTGCATTTAAAGAAACACATGTATAGTAGATACCATCTACAAAAGGTCGATGGACAAACTTGCTTTCTAAACTTAAAGAATATGACATGGACATTAATTTCGTAGAAACTTCTAGGTGACAAGGATTGTAAATTGATGATCGATATTGAAGTTGTAGACATTCTCCGTGCACACAATGTACTAATTCAATATGTAACCACATCCCAAATTTTTTTCATAAAAGGCCTATTTACTTAGCGATTTTCCACCTTGCGTTGGTTCTTTGTTACTATCTTATCTACAAATATGGCACACACATGTGTTCTGCAATTCACATTGTCTACACATCCAATACTTTTTCAGCACCAATTCTAACAACCCATGTAATTTGCACCAAAACCAAATATTTTATGACAAGTTGATTTTCTCTAACTTACGAAGAAAGGGAAACAATCATCAATAATGAAAAGTAAATGTCCCATTGTTCTATGAGTTACTTAATGGTTTCTAATTATGATTGTGCATCTTCCAAAGATAGTTCATATGTGTGGAAAGGACATCCTAGTAAGTACGAGTGATGCAATTAGCTTTAAAGCAAATAGACCTCGGTAATCTATTATTTCTAACCTTCACCTATGCCAGGTCAATTTAACAAATATTATTATGGTGAACAGAAGAAGAACCCAACCCTTTTTTGGTGATACTATCAATTCACTAGGTAGAGAGAACAATAATTTCTACTTGTCTACCTCCTACAAGTGGTTCTTGAACAAGGGTGTCGAAGAAAAGAAAACAAAGAAACTTTGGACCACAGGGATTATCAATGTTGGTTGTCTACCTGACATTTTTGACTACAAGGAACTTGTATCCTAGTGTGATCGAAGGTTCGATTACAGGACAATAATAATTAAGGCCAAAACAAAACAGAAAAAATCCAGTGGTTCTTACTCCCAAGGTGTTCAACAAAATGCTTCATCTTCCTACTGCAAATAAACCTCTCAAGGTTGTAGAAGTAGACACGTTCCTAGCATATCAGTAAGGAGGTGCCAGTATATTGAGAGATTTTTGGCTACCGTACACAAACATACTGATTGACCTTTTAGAAAATGATAAAACTTTTCTACAAGATCCATACCGAGAATTTTCATGGTTGTTTGCGCATGTAGTTGGATGGTAGTCGACTTCACACATACCTAGGTCAACATTGTATGCATCGTACTTTACCTTCTGGAGGGATGCCATGTTTGACTAGGCATAGGTGATATCAAATGAACTTTGTTTTCAGTTGAACAATTACTTAAGTGCTCATTTTTTTTGTATGGCCGCATATTTGGTGTTCGCAATTGTCTATTGCAATGTATTTGATAGTTTCCCTGTTAAAGTGAGTGTAAATATAATGAACAAACCATTCCAATTATGGAACCCGGTGCTATCTAAATGCAAATCAAAATTCAATTTTTACATTGTTCAAGATGATTTTGTTAGACAGTTTAGACACATGTTGGCTGGGGCAGAGCCTAGGAGAATAACTTAGGAGGCTTAGGAATTTCTGAACGGAAAGGGAATTTGCATTCAATATGAAAAAAATACATACATATGAATGTATGGTTGCAATAAAACTCGTTTCTACTCCAATTGTCTATTGCAATGTATTTGATAGTCTCCCTGTTAAAGTGAGTGTAAATATAATGAACAAACCATTCCAATTATGGAACCCAGTGCTATCTAAATGAAAAGCACAATTCAATTTTTGCATTTTTCAAGATGATTTTGTTAGACAGTTTAGACACATGTTGGTTGGGGCAGATCCTAGGAGAATAACTCAGAAGGCTAAGGAATTTATGAAAGGAAAGGGAATTTCCATTCAATATGAAAAAAGTACATACATCTGAATGTATGGTTGCCAAGAAAACTCGTTTCTACTCCCTATGTTTGTCTGTGATAGAAAAATTTTCGCGAAATTTTGTTGACAAAATAGAACCTGGTGCATTACATTTGACAAGAAAAGAAAAATATATTTCATTACATTTCCTTTTCGAGTTGGTGACACAATGTTCAGGAATATGACCCACATAAAAGAAGTATCAGAAACAATTAGTGCATTTGATATAAAATAAGCACAAACTCTAAGCGATTTTGATCCCCGAGGTTTGTTTTTTCAATACTTAAAATCCATAATATATAGTAATATGTTCACGAGAATTTACGAGGAAACCAGTGACAATACCTATGCAAAAAAGGACATCATTGGATGCAACGAGTATTTGTTGATAGAAATAAGATCAAATACAAAAAAAAGAAAGAAAAGCAAGACAAGGGGGGGAAAGTAGTATCAATGTCCATTATTCCTCCAATCTCCAGGCATGTAAGACCTCATCCTTGGACAAAGAATAAAACAAAATAATCTAAACATAGAAGAGAGTAATGACATGTGTGTTGGAGGTGATGGTGTAGAGAAACCACACCATGTCAATATTGAATCTTCACATACACTCTCAGAATAACCCCAAACATAGACAATTCACAAGATTTAGGAAGCCAAGAAAGTCTAGGAGATGTTGATGATATGCAGATCGACAATATAGAGCTACCAAACTGGGTAGCCCAAAGAATTGCATAAATCTAGTATATTACGCAAGATCTCGCAAGAGAAGAACCGATGTTGTTTGAGAAACACTCCTTGTTGCTGCACAATACTCAATACAATAATAATGAAAGGAAATTGCACATAGACAAGGTCAGTTTCAAAAATAGAAAGGTGGTTCACAAATCAAGTGATGTCATGGATGTGTTAGAAATTGGATCATCTACCCTTATTAAACTATATCATTCCATAGGAGACGAGCTTTTCGATTTGATTTATGACCAAGACTTACCAACCATTAGATTGAAGAAGAGAATAAGTGATCCATTGTCCATACTGTCGAGAAAGAAAACTCTTACAAGTACTCCTAGAAAATCAAATCCAATACTAAAAGCACTTCAATTATTAAATGGATTCATAGGATATGTTCTTGAAAACATTAACAAAAGATAGGACATAATTAGACAGGCATGGGAGGTTAGTATTATTCTACGTAATCTTTCAATTACAAAATTTACTGAATATTTTTGAAGAGATTTGGAGCATGATCATGCCTATTATCGAAATGAGGTAAATACTTTTCTCGGATGAGTCATATGAATGATTATCAAAGAAACCAGAAAGTGTTTCCCTCAAACAAAAGAATAAAGTAGATAACAACAGGTTCGGAAGCATGAATAAATATGTTGCAAGATGCAATGGATGGCTGCAGAAATATCAATGGAAGAAGAAGAGATGTTACTTTAAAAGGACTAGCTACTATTAAAGAATTGTGGGGCCATGAATTTTTCAGGAATTCAACCATGATCACCAAAGAAGAACTTGATAGTGAGTTAGCCATAATGAAAACCTTATTGGCTAATGACTTTGATATTCTTGGGGAATTGGCTAATGAGAAATTGAAACAATGGCTTGTTACATTTGTTAATGACAAAAAATACCACTTCTCAGTAATCAACCAAGTCCAACTCGAATGTAAAGAAGCGGAGGAGGATATTTTCTCTCTTAGAGTTAAGAAATAAATAACCATTGGACCAATCAAAGACTATATTGATGATTGGGTCAAGAATGCCTTGGAAGATATTGTCAACCCAGAATAAGCACCAGAGATAGTTCAACAATAGTCCAAAGAAACAACTCCTATAAATATAGATGCATACCTACAACAAGCAAACCAGAACAACATAACACTTCATTCTTAGTAAGTAGTCAAGAATGCATTACATCTACTTTTTCTCTTCTTTTCTTTCATCACTTGGTAATGCCCCAAAATTGCTTGTTCTATGTTTTGTCAAAAGCTAACACCCATTTATAACTATATTTCTTTCTTTGTTCTAGGGATTCCTTCTATTTTATGGTCTGTGGGAGCCTCATTCCCAATCTGTTTGGACAAATGACTTTACTTTTTATAGACCTTATTTAAAATACCATTGCATATTTTTTGAGCTTGCCAAAGAATTGTTTTGGAATTTACAGATATTGTTGAAAATAAAATTGTATATATTTTTTACCCTACCAAGGTACTGTTTTGGCATACATAGCTGCTAATTTTCTAGAATTTTACTTTCAGACATAATTTTCAAGAATGTGTTCATTCTCTACCACTTTTCAAGGAAATATCATGTTTTATGCATATGTAGCCATTGACATTCATTCAACCAACAATGTTTTAATGTCTATGATATGATTAGCAAATTTGGTATCATGTTGTAAAAAATCAATAAAATAGTGTCTGGTCCTTTCGCAAACCTTTATTTCCTTATCTGTGTTGACTTAACCAATTTGCTCCATTACCAAGTGTTGTTTTAATTTTGAACATGATTGTAATTTATGGTTCTAGATTTGATTGTTTTAAGTTCAAAGTCTTTATCATTTTTCTATGAAATATCATGTTTTGTGCATACATAGATACTGAATTTCATTCCTCGAAATGATATTTTGACATCTATGCTATGATTATAAAAATTTGTATTAGATTGTAAGAATTGAATAACATAGTGTCATGTCCTTTCTCATGCATTTCTTTTGTAATGTTCCTGACCCGACTAGTCAAGGAAATACTGTTAATCTCATATGACCATTATCTGATCTGATACGCTGGGGGTTTCTGGATGCATTTTAGATGTGTATGTGTATAATTAATTATTTACAACATATAAATGATCATACATATAGTAAATGAGACAAAATACTGCAAACTATATATTACGATATCTTTGTGGAGTACAATATCGAATGTGGCTAAATAAAATAAATCACTCGACTAGATTAGTGACAAAAGGATCTTAACCAAAATACAATAAGAAAACTAAAACAATAGTAACCTATAATAGAAGAATATTGTGGGATCAATGAATGAGGTGTAAGATCTATTGAAAGCTATGAAATCTCATAAGACAACTATTGTAGGTCTGGAAAGTTCACCTTGTTGGCTAGACCCCTTGGATCTTCCTAGAAACTATCCCAAATAGTGTCTCTCTCTCTCTCTCTCTCTCTCTCTCTCTCTCTCTCTCTCGATCCTAGTGACTAAACAACCCTCTGCTGGTATGTATGGACCCCAGATAGATCCCCCTAGGGAAATGCACCCCCAATACTACCGAAAAAATGCACCCTAGTGATTCCCCCATTGGAATCGGTTGATAAGGGTCTCAAACTGAAAGCCATGGCCTAATGTGAAATGGGTCAGAAGGATTTCCTTGGATGTTGTACCTTGACCAAGTTTTGAAGATCCTTGGTCACTTTTGACCCCTTTTTGGGACTTCGACAAGCTGTCGAAGGTGGAGCACAAGTCGAAGTGGAGATCCTGGGATCTCGGCCCCCTTTTAGGGATTTTTGGGTTTTGGGCTTATGTAATGGGTATGGGGATTTCATCCCATGGGTTTAACCATGTCTAGGCCCTTTTGTAATGTATAAATAGATGTCTAGGAAATGTAATAAAAAACAATATGTGCATATGTGTGATGTTGTGCTAAGTGCAAGTGATAGTTATAAATGATTTGTGCATGCTGTGTTGGATACTGGCAGAGCTAAGTGCAAGTGGATGTAAGAATATTATGTATATTGTAAGAGGGATTTGTGTTGTAACCTAGATTGAGGAAGGAGGATTTGGTAGAGTGTGTGCAGATCTCTGTCCTATGTGGAGTAGGATCCTGTGGCTATGTGCATGTAAATGATTGACAAAAGGAAATAAAGAGAAGAAGGGTTGGTGGACATAGCCCCAGGATGCAGGTAAACCATGCATATCCTATGTTATGGTTGCTTTGTGCATTATGGTTGTTTTATTGCTCATATGATTTATGCTTAGTACAATAATGTATGTTTAGATGTATTTGATACGATAGCTTAGTGCTTGGTAATGTAAATGAGTACCAGATCTGGTCTATTTTGATGTGCTTTGTGCTTGAATGTGTTGGATCTTGTCGAATACTGTGATACCCTGTAATTAGGGTTTATCTGTGTTGTAAACAAAGGATAGATACTAAGGAATGATAACTACTAAATTCTATGTTAAGGTATTGTAATCAAAGATCTGTGTCCCAGCTAGGTTGTAGACATATGAGTCCTGCAACCACCCCTACCTCTACCTCAGGTGATACTTCATCTTCTTCACAGATGTTTTCAAAAGGGATGGTAGTTAGGGTTTTGTTGGTGCATTGTTGAAGCGTTGAACCTTGGGTCTACCCCTGTGCCAACAAATGGTTCCGTTGTCCGGACTTGAAACTGTGATTGCTGGGAACTAAGGAAAAGAGGAAGCTCTGTGTGTAGATCTATTGCCCTAGTACACAGTAATCTACTTGACTTGTGAAGATTTGTACTAAGAAAGGAAGAAGATATGAAGAAAAGAGGAAAGATCTGAAAGATTTGTGCTCTGATAAAGGTAAGAACAATGAATTTTTTTTATTGAAGAGATAATATCTGAAAGCTTTGTGCTCTGTTAAAGTTAAGATAAGTGGAAATTTTTGTTTCGAAAGTATGGATCTAGGTATGTTTGATAAATTTTGTCCTAGTCTGAAAAATAGGGCACAGTTAGAAGAAAGAAGATTTGATATGAGTAGATCTGATAGAAATTGTGAAAAATATGTTATTCCTATGCATAGAAAGGATTTTTGGACAACAAATGGATGCAGGATCCTAGGATATTTTTTTTGTAGGTTAGCCAACATGATCCTAGTGCCCAGTACAAGAAAGGTTGGGTATCATTTAAGAGAAAGATAGGATTAACTCTTTGTTACAGTTGTAGAAGACCAAGACATCTTGCTAAGGAATGCCTTGGTAGAAAACCTAATTGTCTTTGTTGTAAAGCTATGGACCATGAAGTTCTGGATTTCCCTAGAATGGTTGCTAAGGTTGAAAGAATGAATATGAGACAAGAAAACCATGAGGAAGACCAAATAATTGAGACCATGGCAGAACCCCATAAAGAATCAGAGAATGTATTATTACAAATGAAAGAAACCCTGAATGACCATAGAGATATCAAATTATCAGAGATATTCAAAGAAAAAGAGTGCATAGAAACAAGAATAAGAGACTTTGACATAGACCATGTTCTAGATGAGGAAACACAAGTGAATATCATGACAGAAAGTACCTGGGAAATTTTGGGAAAGCTTGCTATGATTCCTTCATTGGGAGGAATAGGATTATTTAGAGGAAAGTTGATAACCTTATGTGGAATACTTTCCAAGACATCTATGACTGCTCATGGAACTTCGATAGAGGAAGAATTTGAGGTTGTTAAATTTATTGAGAACAACGCCCCATTTGCTATGTTACTAGGAAAAACCTAGATTGAGAAAGATCAGACCCTAAGAAAAGAAGAGGAAGCTCTAGAACAGAAAAAAAAAAAGACCTAAGAGACTTCATGGCTAAGAGAATAGCACACTTACTCAAAGAAAAAGAAAACCAGTCAAAGCTACTGAGGACCAGAAATCTAGATGTTGAAGTTGAAAAAACAAAAGAAGACTTGAAACACTTGTCTGTACAGGAGAGTAGAGAACCTACCCCAAACAAAGAAGAAGTATTTCCATTGAACCTTAGGAAAAACCACCAACATCGTGAAGTTACTATGCCAAGAGGAGATAAGAATCATAATGGAAAGAGGAAAACTGAGACGCAAATCATAGGGAAGAAGGATAGAAATATCAGCAAGAAGAAAGCAAAGTTAGAGAAGTTACAGGAAGTTCCAGAGAAGACTTCGCAAAAGGAAGGTCTCCAAAATTCAAACTTCGCTGGAATATTAGAGCAACTCAGATTGGCACTTCACCATGGTGGAGAAATATAACCATTAGAGGCATTATGACCATTAGATTTCCATTCCCAAATAGTTAAAACAACATTTATGATCAGAAATCTCGCCATCGGACTTTTGGGACCACGTCGTAACGAATAGAACCACATTGATGAAGGCTTCTTGTCCATTGGGGGGATCTATTACATCATTGTCTACTTATTCTGTTGAATGTTGCACCGATAACACTTTCGTGAATTGTATCCAAGAGAACTCATTATTTCCGCATTGTGTTTACTGAGACTTCGCCACCTATTCCATTGCATTGAGCGTTTGTTAGTGAACCTGAGTTTACTGATCTCGAGCATGCATGTCAGATGAACTCAGTGCCATAGAAAAGTCTGTCGAATAAATTCTAATCAAACTTATGGCTGAGAAGGTGATGTCTTTGAGAATTCAAACTTCATCAACGAGAGGAGTGCAAGCCTCCCCGTTGATTGCTCACAGATCCAAACCATCCCAAGCTATGGCTGAGAAAAGAACCAAGCATTGAGATGACTTAAAAAATGAAAAGTTAATTCCATTCATCCTGCTCAACTACATCTCGCCTCTGGCCGGTGCGGTGAATCGCAACAGTGTCCCCAGGGACTTTGACTACACCCTGATTATTGCGTACCTCCCGAAGGGGATACGCATAGGCAAGCCTCAACGGGATAAGATTCTGACATTGAATATTAATGAATTCAACTTGGGAGACCGCAAGAACTTTAGCATGCTCACACCTCACATGTATTTGACTAGAACAAAGGAGAAGAAGTCGACAATAATCCCCCAACCATGGATTATGGACCTCATGCGATCCACCATCTTGAATGTAATGAAGATACCTGATTTTTGAAGGTACCAGGAGGTTAACGCGTGCGTTAAGCTCCTGCTACCAATATTCCATGGTGGTTATTTGTGACTAGATAGATGCATCACCATCGATCCGGCACTGATCCATCAGATCACCAGATTGAGCATGCAAGGACCAGACCCATAAGATGTTTACCTAGGAAAGGATGCAGATCATGCCCTGTCGCAAAATATTAAAGATACCTACAGCTATATGGAGAAGGGGAAGTGAGTCTACAAGGTATCCTCCATATAGAATGGCGCAGTGCGCCTCTCCTTCTAGTTGATTACTATTAAGCTAGTAAGAAAGAACAGATCCATGCAGGTCATGGGGTTTCTTGTTGACCTCATAGGAAAATGCATGGAGGGGCTACAAATGAACTAGTCAAGCTACTCAGTGAACTAGTTAGAAAAAGGCTTCCACAAAGCTCAATATTAGGGCTATGAGTTCCACTTTAGTTGGATTTTGATCCTCATCGCGTTCATATCTTGGGAGATGCCGGAAGGTGCGACCTTCCCTGAAATAGAGCCATATGAACCCTTAGACGTGAAATTCACCATGCTCTAGTATTCGAGCGATATGGGAAAATAATGGCAGTCAAACGTGGTGTTCTACACCTACTATCTACAGTTAAAGAGGGCTATTGAGGTTTCCCTCATATGGTGTCGAACACCTTGCATAGGTTCAAGCCATTTGTGAAGTTCCACATAGACAAACATTTTATCTATATCACTGCGTGTGGAAACAAACACAAAGAAGTACTACAGAGTTACTACAAACTCACAGAGGAGGACCTAGAAGAAATAACTAAGGAATGTCCTACAGAGATCCTTATCCCAGTTGACCTCGAAGAAATGTCTGACCCCGAACTAATCGGAAGCCCGATGGTAACTCACGAAGGGTACGATACACCTAGAACTAGCAGAAGGAAGAAGACAGAAGAGGTACATAATATGAACAGTACATCAAAAGAGACTACTTCAGAATCAACTAGAGGAGGAGGTAATGATGAAGTAGACAAAGAAGAGAACAATGGAGAAGAAGACAGGCAGAAGCAAGGTGAAGTAACACCGCCAAAAAATCCCCCTGATGATGCAGATCCATCTAACAAAAGAAATTTTTCTCCCACGAATCCCACATCGTGGAAGAAGTCAAAAGATAGTAATACCAAGCCGCAGACTGTGCTCACAGTCGATGAATTTGACTTCATCATCGCAGTTGTATTGGATGCCTTGAAAGGTCTTTTGTAGAGAAATGAAGCCAAGTAAGAGACCATGTACGAAAGGCTTGAAGCAGAGTTGAGAGGGGTACGACAAGCCCTTCACTCCAGCCATGCAGTGTCCACTGCGCCCCCACCATCATAAGAACTAGAGTTGGGATATGAGCCTACCCAACTCTGCAAAATAGTTGATGCGACTGAAGCTCACCTTTGTCACGTACAGGAAGAAAAAGAATAGGCCACAGTGGCCCTTAAGAAATCACAAGAGGAAGTGATAGAGCAACACCAAGTTGCACAATAGGAAAAGGATGAACTACAAACAAAGTTCGAAGAGGAGAGAGTGTAGATCCAGCAAGAGAAGGAACAACTGCTCGCAGAGTAGTTTGGAGTAAAAGAAGCAGTCAGTAGAGCACTTCGATCTGTGGTGGTCTTAGAGAAAAAGGAGGAAGACCCAGTGGAGCACCAAATAGCGAAGCTTGCTGAAGCCATCCAACAGCTTCAACAAAGAATAAGATATCTAGAGCTACAAACAGTACCAAGTACTCTGTAGGATGTGCGAGACCAAAGAGAAGCCACTTTCTGGAGCGCAGTTGAGAGGATCAGAGCATTAGCTTTGGAATGTAAAAAACTTAGTAGTAGAAGTGCACAGACTTATGAGTGACTTAATGAGGACCCTAAACTAAATACATTGGAGTCACATCTCTAGGAGGCAAAGAAGTAAGAAACAATAGTACAGGTGCATTTGAAACTCCTGTCAATAGTTGAGAGGGTGAAAAGGTCCTAGGAAAAACGCATTGTTGAGAAGAAGGTCCATACCATACAGAGCAAAGTCATGGAAGTGACTCAGAGGCTCCAACCAGTCTAGGATGAAGCTTGCCAACTGCTTGAGGAAATTGAAGGCCGAGGAGTAGAGCTGGAACAAGTAGTCACTACAGTCGAACAACGCTTGGAAGAGCCTGTGAACGAGGTAGTTATTCAGGAATTCACCAAGCAAGAGGCCTTAGTGAAGTAGCGGGTTAAAGCATCTCAAGCCAGGCTCGAGGATTTTGAGGCAGAGCTACCCAGATCAGAATGACTCAGGACAAGTCATAGGTGAGTGTTGGGGGCCTGTTGGCCCTTGACGAAGTTTTGAATATCCTTGGTCACTTTTGACCACTTTTTGGGACTTTGATAGGCTGACTAAAGTGGAGCACAAGTCGAAGAGAAGATCACAGGATATCAACCCCGTTTTAGATATTTTTGGGTTTTGGGCTTATGTAACGGGTATGGGGATGTCGTCCCATGGGTTTACCCATGTCTAGGCCCTTTTTTCATGTATAAATAGATGTCTAGGCAATGTAAGAAAAAACAATATGTGCATATGTGTGATGTTGTGCTAAGTGAAAGTGATAGTTATAAATGCTTTGTTCATGCTGTGTTGGACACTGGCAGAGCTAAGTGTAAGTGGATATAAGAAGATTTTGTAGATTGTAAGAGGGCTTTGTGTTGTAACCTATCTCAAGGAAGGAGGATCTGGTAGAGTGTGCACAGATCTCGTGTCCTATGTGGAGTAGGATCCTGTGGCTCTATGCATGTAGATGATTGACAAAAGGAAATAAAGAGAAGAAGAGTTGGTGGATGTAGCCCCAGGTTGGGGGTGAACCACGTATATCCTGTGTTATGTTTTCTTTGTGCATTATGGTTGTTTTATTTATCATATGATTTATGCTTAGTACAATAATGTATGTTTAGATGTATCTGATACGATAACTTAGTGCTTGGTAATTTGAACGAGTACCAGATCTGGTCTATTTTGATGTGCTTAGTGCTTGAATGTGTTGGATCTTGTTGAATACTGTGTTGCTCTGTAATTAGGGTTTATCTACACTGTAAACAAAGGCTATATACTATGGAATGATAACTGCTAAATGTTATGTTAAGCTATTGTAATCACAGATCTGTGTCCCAGCTAGGTTGCAGACATTTGAATCCTGCAACCACCCCTGTCTCTACCTCAGGTGAGACTTCATCTACTTCACAGGTGTTGAGGAAAGGGTCGGTAGTTAGGGTTTTTTTGGTGCGTTGTTGAAGTGTTGAACCCTGGGTCTACCCCTGTGCCAACATTGGATATGATTTGATGATTGCTCAGGAATCCTAAATGCATCCTCTCTAACTATCGCAACCTCAACGGCTAGAAAATGCGCCCCAGATGATTTATCCATTAGAATATTATGAGAAACAGGCAATATATGCGCCTTTCCTTCCTCTCAACTGGCTCGGAAGGGAATCTATGGATTCTGCATGGATGGGAAAAGTCAACTCACTAAACCTCCTCAAAATTTATGCCCTCGCCCTGAATAAGTGCACCCTTGCTGCTAGAACCTGTGTAACTATTGTTTAAGACTGATGGAATACTTGTACGATCTCCCTGGTGACTAGGGTGTGTCTCTCAACATCGAAATCATCCACTGGAGTATTCCTCCTGGAATCCATTGAGCTATCTATCCTTATATGTGCCTCTCTCCTGAATGACAAGTCAAAATCTGCATAATGATGAATTAGGTCACTTTACCTTCTATTATAGTTGCCTGAAACCCTAATTCACTATTGACTCTATTTTTAGCTCGTTTGTTCTATTTTTATCTCAAGTTGGATTAAAATCACTTTTAGCCACTTTTAGCTCAATGTCACTTTCAAATTATAACACCCTCGGTTGAAGTGACCTCTAGTAACCCATTTTACCTTTGTCTGGACCTAGCTATAGTCTAACGGGGTTGTTTAGACCATTAATCCTCCTCTATGGAGCTCCTATTTGGAAAGGGAAATTACAACTCTCTCTTCCTGAAATTGCTTGTCCTCAACCAATACCAATCTAGGGTGCTACGACACCTGCTCTCTCTCCCAAGTAGCATCCTCTACTGGAAGTTCTCTCCATCTGATCAAACACTCTTTGATGACCCTGCTCCTCATTTTCTGATCTTGGAACTCAAGTACCTCCTTCAGAACCAAATCCAACTGTCCCTCCTCATCCAATGGGGGAAGCTCCTCTGATGTGCTAATGAATTGTACCACCTCCTTATTGAGGAAAGATATGTGGAACACATTATGAATCTTTCTCCCCTCTGTAAGTTCTAGCTCATAAGCAACCTCACCTACCTAGTGCATGATCCTGTAAGGTCCATAAAATCTGGGCTTGAGCTTCTTGGCCCCACTCTTCTTCAGAAATGATTGTCTATAAGGTTGGAGTCTCAAGAAAACCAAATATCCAACCTCAAAGTTGCGCTCTATCATGTGCCTGTCCGCACTCACCTTCTGTTAATTGTGTGTTGTCTGCAGGTCTTCTTTTAGTAACTTGAGAATCTATTGACTCTCAGTGATCCAATCCTTGGCTTTGGGAGCTCTACTCTCCCAAAAAACCAAGTCTACCAAAGTGGGAGCATCATAAACGTACAATGCTTGGAAGGGTGTCATGCCAATGGACATGTGGAAAGTGGTTTTGTAGCAATGCTCTCCTAGATGTAGCTACTTGACCCATGTTCTCTGTTGTCCACCCACATAGTTCCTCAAATACCCTTCAACCCACTTGTTGACTATATTGGTCTGCCCATTTGTCTAAGGGTGATAGATGGTTCTAGGTGTCAACTCTGTCTCCACCAATCTAAACAACTCCCTCCAGAATGTCCCAATAAACTGATTGTCCCTGTCACTGATGATGTTCCTTGACAACCCATGAATTTTGAAGACCTCTCTAAATAATAACTCAACTACTTGAAATACACTGTACTATGTCGGTATGGAATAAAAGTGATAAAAATTGGTCAATCTATCGACCACTACATAGATGAAGTCCTTACCATGGAGCTTGGGTAAGCCTGTGATGAATTCCATCGATATGCTCTCCCATTTATGCTCTAGAATGGGAAGTGGTTGAAGTAGCCCATATGGAAGAGTATCCTCTAACTTGTTCTAATGAAAAGTCACACACTCACTAATGTACCTCATAACTTCCTATTTGAGGCCCTTCCATGAGAACCTCTCCCTGATCTTCTTGTAGGTTTTGAAAAACCCCTAATGGCCTACTAGTGGTGAATCATGAACTATTGTGAGGATCTTTTTCTTGAGCCTTTAATATGGTACTAAGTAGACTCTGTCCTTGTAGAATATGACATCGTCAATGACCATGTACCTATCATCCTGAACCTGTCCATCCAAAACCTCACAGGCAAACTTGTTCTTGGAATATTCCACTAACAAGTGGGATTTCCAATTTGCTGAAATCTCCATCAAAGAACATGCCACAGGTCTCCTAGATAGTGCATCTTCCACAATGTTCTTCTTCCCCTTGACATACTCTATGTCAAAGTCGAAGGAATGTACCTTCATAACCCATTTCTATTGGCGCTCACTGAGGCCCTTCTTCTCAAGGAAATACTTTAGGTTGTTGTGATATGTTTTGACCATGAATTTGCTGCCCACCAAATATTGTCTGAATTTGGTCAAGGAATGCATGATTTCCAACATTTATTTGTCATAAATGGATTACAACCTCTTGGGATGACTGGGCTTCCTGATATTGAATACAATGGGGTGTTCTCCCTGCAATAAAACTTCCCTGATTCCCTCACCATATGCATCACACTCTAACACAAACAACAAAGTGAAGTCTGGTATTGCTAACACTTGACAAGTGCCTGTGACTTCCTTCATGTGATCAAAGGATTTATGTGACTCATTAGTCTAGATGAAAGCCCCATGTCGGGTGAGATCTGTAAGTACTTCTCCAAGATGAGAAAAATCCTTGACAAACTTCTTGTAATAGCTGCATATCCCAAATAATATCCTCAACTCTGTCACGTTTCTAGGCAATGGCCAATCCAGAATGGCCATGATCTTATCCTGGTGCACCTGTACCCCCTCTACACTGATGGTGTGGCCCGAGTAAAGAGTATATGTCATACCAAACTCACACTTGGAATATTTTGTGTATAGTGACTGTGTCTCCATGATACTCAATACCTCATCCAATTGCCTCATATGATCCTGCCATGTCTTGTTGTAGACCAAGATGTCATTCAAGAAAACCAAGACCAATTTACTCAATTGATCCTTGAATATGTGGTTCATGCAATACTAGAATGTAGCCAGTGCATTGGTTATCCCAAATGGAATAACCAGAAAATTAAAATGACCAAAGTGGCATTTGAATGTTGTCTTCTCTATGTCTCGATCTCATATGTTGATATGATGATATCTAGAGTGAAGATCAATCTTTGAGAAGAAAACTACTCCATGCATCTCATCCATCAACTCATATATGCGAGGGATAGGATATTGATTCTTGATGGTCTTATTTTTCAAGGCTCAGTAATCGATACACATCCTCATGGTACCATCCTTTTTCAGAACTAGGACAACTGAAGAAGTGAATGAACTGTTGCTCGGTCTCATGTGTCCCATCTCTAGCAATTCCTTAATTTCTTTTTCTATCTCATCCTTGAACCTTCCAGGATGATGATAGGGTGGTGTGATCATAGGTTTAGACCCCTCCTCCAACTCAATGGTGTGCTCAAACCCTCTGTTCAGTGGCTTCCCTGGTGGAATCGAACCAAAAACCTGTTGATGTTGTAACAACAGGTTCCTAATCTATGTCTGATACTTCTGTCAACTCTCTGAATCCTTTTGTGAAGTGATCAAGCACTCTACAACATATGATACCTCCCCATTCCTGAGTATCCTCTCCATCCTCTTGGTCAAAACTATACGGGGTACGCCTGTTTACATGCCCCTAAGAACGATCCTCTTCCTGTCATTATCTCTGAACCCCATCTCCAAGGTTTAGTAGTTAGTGGAGATTTTTCCCAATGTGATCAACCACTAGACTCCCAATACCACATATGTGTTAGATAGGTCAACTACATAAAATGTGTCTCTCACTATGTAGTTACCTAAATTTATCTCTAAATCTAAGACTCTGTCAAGACACTCCACTATATGGCCATCTACTATTGCAACATCAAGTCCCTCAAACTCCTCTGTTTGAAGTGCCTGCCTCGATACCAATGAAGCATCAATGAATTTGTGGGTGGCCCTACTATCGATTAGGGTGATTTCTCACTGTTCATGAATAGTTCCTCCGATCCGGAGGGTGTCATACTCAGGAACACCAGAAAGGGTCGCTATGAATCCTCCCTTTTTTGGTTTCCATGCGTTAGCCTAATGAGGAGGTTGTGGTGCTACCAGTGGGTGGGTCCCTGCTAGTGTTAGTGGTATCCATGGAGGCTGCTCCTCTTCCTATGATGGATTCTCCTATGAGCTAGTGGATCTGATATCTTTCTCCTCCTCCTCACTATTCACACTATCTGTTTCCACCTCAATATAATGGATCTCTCCCTTTCCCATGCACTTGTGGCCTAGAACCCAAGGGTCTCTGCAAGAGAATCATAGATTCTTCCTTATCAAATATCGTAAGGTGTCATCATCCAATTCGGGCTTACCTTTCCATTCCCTTTGAGGATTTATCTGATTCCTATCTTTCTGTGGTACAAAGGGTTTAGTAACAGGTTTGGGTTTCCGTGTTGAGTCCCCCATGTCTCTCATGTGCACAATGGCCTCTTGTAGGGTGTGGGGATTGAAAGAATTAACCCAAACTCTCAATGGCTCCGTCAATTCCATGGTGAACAAAATCACCAGTATGTGCTCTAATATATTGGATACGACCACTGCCTTCCACTGGAAATCTATGATGAAGGTATCGACTGATCCTATTTGTCTCAACTGTGTAAGGTCCTTGAAATGGAGATCTGTATCTCTCCTGTCAAATCTCTCCATCAACCTCTTAGTGAATTCCAAGTACGAAGTAATGTGGTTGTGACCCAAGGTCATCAGCCCATGGTACCACCACTCATGGGCTTCTCCATCTAAGTGAAAAGTGGTGAAACTGATAGCCTCTGACTCTGTCATTAGGTTAATCTTGAAGTATGTGTCAAGGTTTTGTACCCATGCTTGAGCTTAGCATCTCGATGATCCATCGAAAGTAGGAATGTTGATATTTCCCACTTTCTTGATGAAATCCATGTTGTGTTTTTTCCCATTGCCCCTCTGTGCCTCTTGGGATCTATTTTGATATCTGAACAAACAATAGTCTAGCAAATCATGTTTGCATTGAACTTTGGTCCTAGTTCCAGGTAGTCTCTCTCATACTCCCTGAATGGATCCTTTGGCACTACCTATCCCTGAACTGGTTGTTAGCCTATGGCTTACCTTTACCAATCACTAAGTCTAAATTGTCACCTATATTTGTATTATTCATTTAGGATATTAGTAATATATCCTCAAGTGATGACTAATGAGTTAGTTAAGATTGCCTAGCCTAGTCATCATGCATGATTTTAGGATCTAGATAAAATCTCTCTATGAGGTGGCATCACCCATTGTACTATAAATATGTAACATTGGAGTGAATAATTTTAAAGGTTGGCTAGTGAGCCTTTTCCACCATGTTGTTGTTCTTGTTTATATTTTATCAATTGGTATCAGAGCCATGGTGAAAATATGGTGATAATATCAGAGATGGATTGGGCATAAGTCCCTCATGGGAGTGCCCAGTAATATGTGAAGAGTAGAGAAATAATGTGTTTTTTGTTTTAAGATTTTTGCATGATTGTGTGGATTGATTTGTTCGTTGAGGGAACAAATCTATGTGTGTGCTGAGGATATTGGCGACCTATGTGAAGGCGATTGCTATCCGTTGTAATATCATTTGTTGCCTGATGAAATATCATTGATAGCAGCGTATAGATAGTTACAACAACATGGCAGAAACATTCACAGTGAATAGATCACGCCAGATACAAGATCATGTCAGATGCGCGTTTTGGTAGTCTTGAGATCCATGGATGGTGATGCGTAGGTCGAATAGAATAGAATTGAAGATCAGGTGCCTCCGCATTAAAATTTTGGGTTGAACAGGGTGGCATTTTTTTTTCCTGCTTTGAACAGACATTAAAGATTGGTTTGGTTCGGTTCATTTTTCCAGATCTCGGCGCTTTGGCCCGCAGAGATCCATGACCAGAAATTCATGTCCTCTACCTCCTGCTTGATGGAAACACTGACAGTGTCAATTGAGGAGAAAAAAATGAGTCTCTCCAGTCTGCTGGTTCATGATGGGGCACAACACTTCGGATGCCATCAAACAGATGAAGGCTTTAATCGATGGAGGTATTTGATTTTTCTTGTTAATTGCATTACTGTTATCACTTGATTTTAAGGCTACAAAGGTTTTTATTTTTTAATGCTATTTCAAGGGATTTGAAGTTTGAACTGTGGTTGAGCGGATGAAATTAATTATGTTTCACCATCTAAGATTTACTGCACATTTCTTCCTATGATTATTTGGGCACGAACGTGTTCAGATTTGGGGTTGAGTTCTGACAGTTACTGGCATCATTGTTTCCGAAGTTAGATTCATTATTGATAGATGTGGCAATGTGCCTCAAAATATCCACATCTTGTTGTCGGTGGTAAATGTGGAGCACGGACCCATGACCACACTTACCTATGTCCATCGATACTTCCTACAGGTCGTCTGCATTATCTGTTATTTGAAATATATTTATCTGATATCGTTGCTATCGCTGGAGTAAAGAACTAACGCTATCTCAGCGATGTTTTATTGGATCAAAACTTCAAAATCTAGCAGAGATCCATGCGAATGGTAGCACATGGTGGCCATTTGGTAGTTTTGTGAAGATTATAGATTGATGTGCATGCAAACAGACTTAGCGCACAAATCTTGGCACTACTCAAATCGTGGCATGAATCCTCCTTTCTGCAGTCAATATCGATGACCTCAATCAAATGCTTGGTAACCCATGGATGTCATTCAATCAGAAGCTTGGTAATCCGTTGCATTTCAGGTAGGTTTAACAACTTGCTTCACCATTAATCGGTATCCTTCAATCTCCAATCTCCTGAAATCCCACGAGATCTTGATGAGCACCAGAACGTGATCTTCACCACAATCAATTTTCTCTTCATAATGGCCGTCTTCAACACATAAGTGCGTCTTCATTTAATAAATAAAGTATGTGCATTTGACTTCCATAAACATCACTCATGCAAGTAGAAGTAATTCCTTTGGAAACAAAATAATTAATTCATAAATTTTTGGTTACACGTGGAGAAGAAGAAAATTTAAAAAAGAGCTCATTGTTTAAGAGGTTGGATAATTTTATATTTTGGGTAGCATCTCAATAATCCTTGGATGATTATTATAAAGTTGACTTTATTCCTTATTTAAATTTAAAAAGGACAAAAGGGAATATGCAAACTTTTCAAAAGTAAAGACATTTACAAAGGTTATACTTTGTAACAAGGAATGTGTAAAGTTTGCAAAATTTTATTGGTGAAAGTCCAATTTTGTAATCATTATTTTAGGAGTGAGAATGTTTGGAATCATTATTTTGTAAAATGATTTTGGAGAAAGGATCCTTTTATATGTTATAAGGGAAGAATAGATAAAAGTTTTAAGGCTTGTAATTGGTATGGATACATCATTATGCTACCAAGAAGATATGTCAATAAAATCATTTTTTGTTTTTTGTGTCCAAGATCCACACAAAATTGAATAAGGGGATCTTAGGTACACCTTGTGCTTGTGTGATGGTGGTTTTCTTATGGGTGCTTTATGTGGTGATTTATGTCTAGTCTTGACATAATTATTGATCATTTAATACAACACACATGAAGTTAAGGAAATTC
>ML792168.1:66756-106605 GCA_009831015.1 Picea engelmannii | reverse complement strand
TGAATAAGGGGATCTTAGGTACACCTTGTGCTTGTGTGATGGTGGTTTTCTTATGGGTGCTTTATGTGGTGATTTATGTCTAGTCTTGACATAATTATTGATCATTTAATACAACACACATGAAGTTAAGGAAATTCAAGCACGTAGTTAATGAAATTCAAGCACAATGGAGCGCAAGTAATCAACAAGCAACGAAGATATTAAATTACCAATCTTATCAGCAATGCACAAATCAAGCTTGTAATGGAAGGATAATTGGACGTGACTTGGAGTCGAAACATCATCAATTTGAATATCAATTTAACTTTGAAATCAAACATTCATTGTAAACTTGCAATAGTTTTCTTTGTAAGTGTGAAATCCAAATCAAGTTGAATTGTAGTGTAATTTTTCAGGTGCATTCTCGGCTGAGCCTAACACCCTAGAGTCATTTTGAGTTGTAATTGACAAGGTTGAGTGTTAAAACTCAAATCATTGTAAACATCACACTTTGGATTCATTTTCGGTGGTAACCGACATCCTTCACTTCCTAGAAGCAAGTTCAAGCAAGGGAAGTACAAGAGAGAGTGAAACAAAATCAAGCGAGCGTGAAGTTCAAGCGAGTGTTTCAAGTGAGCAAGTTGAAAATAAAATCCTTCTTCTTTCGAGTCAAATTGTAATTAGGATCTACCTTCACAAGGAGACCTCATTTAATGTTTTTGAAATGGTTCGAAGTCTCAAATTATTAGAGTTACAGAACATTTTAATAAACACCACTGAAGACAACACAGTGATATTGAACAAAACAACTCTTCAATCAGTGCTAACTTGTTTGCAAGTGACGCAAGCTAAAGTTAGACTTCTTAAAGCACAATCCCAACTATTGAATGATGAGTTGATAGATCTCAAAAATCAACAGCCAGTGAAGTGTTCTAAACTAGTTTTTGTTCAACACAACCCTCTCTATGATGTTGATGATGATGATTATTTTGATCAACAGTCAGTGAAGGAACAACACAGTGATACAACTTCAGAATCAATTTCAGACGAAGTTGAATCTATTCATGAACCTACAATTCAAGAGTTTTCTTTTGATTTCAGTGAAGAAAACCTTTCAGTGATGCATCAACATGCAGTAAATCCACTTCCACGGATTTCAAAGCAACAGATTCATAATACTCTTTCCAAGCCCATCATCAGACCTTGGGAAGAAATCATCTACAACAAGAATAGAACAGGACTTGGATATGACAAGGAAGTTACCTTTCGTATTCCTGATTATTCCAAACCAATGAAGTTCCAAAGTGTTGGACTCCTTCAAGAAGCTTCAACTTCACCTGTTCAAGTTCAGCATTAGAATGATAAGTGCCAACATTGTAATTGAGTTGGTCACATGGAGAATCAGCGTTTTGATCTCCATCCTTTCCAACATTGTGGAAAGCATAACCATTCTTTAGACAGATGTTTAACACTGAAGAAACCTGCAATATTAAAGATTCACTATCAGTGGATTGATCCTTGGCAGTGGTCATCGACAACCAAGTGATTATATAAGTCTTACCATAGAATTAAATCTCAAGTAAAGACCAATATTGTATCACATAACATTTTTGTACCTCACATAAGTGGTCCCCTTATGGCGTAGCTTTCGAGCATGGCCCTCACAGGATGAGATAATATGTGGTTTTTTCTGTATGCCCACTTTGTGTTGTACTCAAATGGAACAAGTATGGTACTCTCTTGAGCCTAGAAGGGGGGAGTAAAATGATGTAACTCTCATGCACCTTAAGTGGGGGAGTTGAAAATTCCAGTGAAGATGGTTCATGAAACCACGTGTGGTCTCTCCTTTTAGCTAACAAAGGGGGGAATTGATGATGGAATTGAAGATGGTTGTCAGACAGAAAGTTTTGACAACAACAAACATCAAATATGCTAGATGGGCATGAAATTTGCCAAATGGGCAACTACGGTCTGTAGATGAAAGACTTTGACAGAATTATGGTTCAATAAGTTTAAGTTGAATCATACATAATTGGGATGTTTGATTTTGATTTTGAGAGCAATGATGTGGACGTTTGGTTCACATAGATGGTCATTCGACCTAGCAGAGGACAAGAGGATCCTTCTGCATTGTATCTTGGCATTTGATTGAGTTGTCAGGCATTTTTAGGGATGTGTCAGACCAGAAGTTGACTCACTTCTCTTGGTTCACTCTCATCAGATTGGAGTTTACATTAAGTAAACAATTTGCATGCATCCTAGCTCACATGATTACATAGTGAGATTTTCCAGAGATAGCATGCTTTGACAGGATTATGGTTCAATGACTTGTAATTGAATCATACACATGATACATTGGGATGTTGTTGGACACATAAAAGTGTCAAGATTGGTTAGTGGTTATCCAAAAACCATCAGATACATGGTATCAATTGGTCAGTGGTGATCCCAAACCAAAGATTCAGAGAGCACTTTCAGTGATACACTGATAGTAGAGTGGTGATACTACATGTTCACCAATTAGTAGAAGACATCAGATTCTTCTGGCTAAAATACATGGAAAAATGATCAAATTGTCAAGCAATCAGGGAATGTTCAGATATTGCAGTTGTTCACTTCCATATCTCAACTCTCTTCTAGTTCATTTCAAATGAACATGTTCAACATCCAGATTGGTGGTTTTTCAGGCAGTTCTTCATTGAGGCTCAGCACAGGAGTTTCAGTATGAAGACTTCGAATTGATACCAGTTTATTGCTGGTATTATCGATTGGACTTGTAATTGAGGGGGGATTGTTAGCCTATGGCTTACCTTTACCAATCACTAAGTCTAAATTGTCAGCTATATTTTTATTATTCATTTAGGATATTAGTAATATATCCTCAAGTGATGACTAATGAGTTAGTTAAGATTGCCTAGCCTAGTCATCGTGCATGATTTTAGGATCTAGAGAAAATATCTCTATGAGGTGGCATCACCCATTGTACTATAAATATGTAACATTGGAGTGAATGATTTTAAAGGTTGGCTAGTGAGCCTTTTCCGCCATGTTGTTGTTCTTGTTTATATTTTATCACTAGCTGTCCTCCTAAATGTCCTAGTTGTCCCAATGGTTGTACTCCTTGGAGTTGTGGGTATAAAGGTCGGGGGAATCCTCTCAGACGATGTGTAGGCTTGGACTGGTGAAGGGTGTGCACTAGCTTCACCCTGAGATCCACTGGAGCCACTGGCCCCACCTCCCTGGTGTCCTTGTGAACCACTCGCTCCTCCTATGACATTGGCACCTATAGTTCTCATGCTATGATGGATCATATATGTATTGATGGCCATGTGTGCTATGGAATTCATCATGTCCACTGTCCTCTGGCTAGGTCATTCAAGATGGCCTGTGTACTGTCCGACTATGTCTCGGGGCCTTTCCCCCTACCTTATGGAGTCTCTCGTTTGTCACCCATACTCCTCTCTATCTCTACCTCTATGTCAGAGATGATATTCTCTCTATCCTCTAACTTTGGCTCTGCATCAGAATAAGTGTGGAAGGGAGTGTAGTCCCTTTTGTTCTCGTCTCTCATGTATCTGCTAGGACCTCTGCGGGACTGAATGTACTTGTCCCCAATATTTCCTCGGCCCTCTCGGTATTCTTCATATTTTATTTGAATCACGAGGTCATGAGAAGTACTTTCTTCACAGGTTGGCAGGAAGAAAGCTCTTATACCACTGTAATGTTCCTGACCCAACTAGTCAAGGAAATAATGCTAATCTCATATGACCACTATCTAATCTAATACTCTGGGATTTTCTGGATGTGTTTTATATGTGTATGTGTATAATTGATTTTTTACAACATATAAATGAGCATACATATAGTAAATGAGACAAAAGACTTCAAACTATATATTATGATATCTTTGCGGAGTATAATTTTGAATGTGGCTAAATAAAATAAATCACTCGGCTAGATAAGTGACAAAAGGATATTATCCAAAATACAATAAGAAAACTAAAAAAATAGTACCCAATAATAGAAGAATACTACAGGATCAATGAATGAGGCGTAAGATCTTCTACAAGCTATGACAACTCATATGGCAACTGTTGTAGGTCCGGAAAGTTTGCCCTAGTTGCTAGACCCTCAGATCTCCCTGGAAACTATCCCAAACAGTGCACCCTGATCTCTCTCTCAGTCCCGGTGACTGACCGACCCTTTGTTGGTATGTCTGGACCCTGAATAGATCCCCCTAGGGAAATGCGCCCCCTCTACTACCCAAAAACTATGCCCTAGTGATTCCCTTGTTGGAATCAGCTAATAAGGGTCTCAAACTAAGCACTCTGGCCTAATGTGAAATGGGTCAGAAGGATTTCATTAGATCTGATCTGATGATCACTCGAGAATCCTAAATGTGTCCTCCCCAACTGTTGCAACCTCAATATCTAGAAAATGTTCTCTAGATGATTTCTTTGTTGTAATCTGATGATAAATCGGGCAATAGATGCACCTTTCCTTCCTCTCAACTGGTTTAGAAAGGAAGCTATGGATTCTCCCTATATGGGACAAGTTGACTCACTAAACCTTCTCATAAGTTGCACCCTCACCCTGAATAAGTGCACCCTTGTTGTTGGAACCTTTGTAACTATTGTTGAAGACTTATGGAAGACCTGTGTGATCTCTCTGGTGACTAGGGTGTGTCTCTCAACACTAAAATCAACCACTGGTGTATTCCTCCTGGAATCCACTAAGATATCTCTCCTGAGATGCACCTCTCTCCTCAATGACAAGTCAAAATCTGGATAATGATGAATTAGGTCACTTTGCCTTCTCTTATAGCAGCCTAAAACCCTAATTCGTTGTTGACTCTATTTTTATCTCAAGTTGGCTTAAGAGCGCTTTTAGTCACTTTTATCTCAATGTCACTTTCGAATTATAACACCCTCGGTTGAAGTGACCTCTAGTAACCCTGTTTACCCCTGTCTGGACTTGGCTATAGTCTAACAAGGTTGTTTAGACCATTAAGCCTCCTCTCTAGATCTCATGTTTGGAAAGGGACATTACATCATTCCTTGTCTATGTTTACTTAACCAAGCTGCTCCATTGTCAACTTTTGTTTTAATTATGACCGTGATCATAATTTGTGGTTTTGGATTTAATTTTTTTAAGTTCTAATTTTTAGAATTTCTCTTCTTTTGGACTATCCATCTCTTCAATTGTTTGCAGATGGTCTTCTCTGAGATTTGGTTAAAGAATAAAGTGTACCGATAACTAGTTTGTAATATCCTATTATCAATTTCAATGTTGTGTAGAAGGAACCTCTGTTGTCTGGGGAAGTCTACCCTATTTTCTTTCCACAAAACCTTAGTTGTGCACAATTTACATTGTCTCTCGCACATCACAAAACCCACATACTTTACATTGTTCCCTCCACAGCTCCACTTCGACACATGTGACATTGCTTCCTCTACATCTTTACCTCCAAATACTTCTTTTTTCTAAGTTCTATGCCAGATATTTTTAGTTATTTTTTATAATAAACATTGTTAATTGAAATAAATTCAACCGAACAATATTTTTAAGTTAAACATATGCAAAAAATCATTTTTTTTCACTTTATATACCTATTTTTTTATAATAAACGTTTTCAATTAAAATAAATACAAGTATCAATAATTAGTAGTAGAAAATTAGAAAATGAGATTGCCATAAATTAGTCAGTCATCATGCAAATTACATCATTGATTAGAATCCGTTCTATGGAACTATTGGAAGTACAGAGTTGCAAAGTGCGGGAATGAAGGAGGATGGGAGATATGAATCATTGGCACAAGGGTTCAAATTCAATTATGTTGGTAGTGCAACGCATATGCTTGTGCGAACGCCTAGAAAATATGATTGTGTGAACAATACATGTGTGTCTAAGATATATCTCTCCTGAAGATATACGTTTTGAACTATTCACTCATTTACTAAGTTTTCTTCGACTTTTAACAATTTACCTTTTTTCCTGTTTTTTACAAAGTTTTATGCAAAATGTTTTCGTTGCAAAGACTCCAAAACATTTAAAAATGAAATTTCCATAAATGAGTTGATTATCAAGAAAATTACATTGTTGGTTAGAATCTGTGTGATGGAACTATTGTAAGTGCGGAGTTGCAAAGTGTGGGAGTGCGAGGGAATCACGGTTATGGATTATACGCACAAGGGTTCAAATTAGACTAAGGCTTACCTATGTGGAGGATATGCCTATGCAGGCATGCAAAAGATATATATGTGGGGATGATGTCTCTATTCCCAACAAATATCTGTGTGGTAGATATATATGTTTAACAATATTTTTTTAGTTAAGCATATGCATAAAAAAAATCATGAACTATTAAAAGTGTGGAGTTGTGAAGTGCAGGAATGTGGGAGGATGCATGATATCAATTATCCACACAAGGCTTCAAATTAGACTAAGTATTGGCTGTGCAGGGGATATGCCTTGCTTTTTGTAATTCTAACATGCAAATACTATGCATTGGTTCTTCTTGGTCCTACTCTCCAAACAATTTACATTGTTTACTGCACATGCTAACCTCCCCATCGAACATTTCATGTATTTACATTGCTTATTGCATATGCTAACCTCTGCATTCAACACTTCACTTATGAATTTACAAAGTTTTATCCCACATTAAATATGTCACCTCTTTGTTTATTTTTACAAAGTTTTATGAAAAATGTTTTCATTGCAAAAAAATTACATTGCGTCCCACATATGCTAGCCTCCTTGTTCAACATTTCTCTTATTTACTAATGCGGAGTGTGGAGATGCAAAGGATATATCTGTGTAGAGTGGAGTGCATATTGTCTATATATCATCATAGAAAAACACCCCCCACAACTTGACCCTACCATAAATGAGTTCGTTATCATGCAAATTAAATTGCTTGTCAGAATCCATACCAAAGATATATATGTTTGGAAATATATTTTAAGTTTAGCATATGCATATAAGCATTTTTTCAATTTATATACTTTTTTTTTAATAGATGTATATACATATAAGCATTGAGATATATAAAAAATTAAAAAAACTTTTTTCTTAATATTTTCTGGACTGAAATTCAATGTAGCATCAAGGCTATCTTATCTCTTCTACTAACAACTCTACCCACTTTGCTTCCCACAATCCTAACATTTTGATACTTTTCGTTGGTTCTTTCTCATCCCATCCTCCAAATACTTTACATTTCTTCGCGCGTATGCTAATTTCCCCATTGAACATTTCAATTATTTGCATTGTTTATGACATATGCTAACCTCCCCATTGAACACTTCACTTATTTGCTAACTTTTTCTCCACATTGAACATGTTGAACAAAGTTTCATGCTAAATGGTTTCATTGCAAACACTTTGCATTGCTTACCACATATGCTAGTGTCCCCATTGAACATTTGACTTATTTACTAAATTTTACTCCACATTGAACACTAAATGTTGTTACTTGTTTATAAAAATTACTTTATTCTTATCATTGTCTTCTTTGCATAAACAATAATACTATTCTTCTTTATTATATGAATGATCATTTGGAAAAGACTATTCATTGCCTATGCATTTAATTATATTAAGTCACATTGTTCAACATATATTTCACAACTACTTTGGCAAGAAATGCACTCCCATGCAACCCTTGTTTAATCATGAAGGATGCTAAAGGTATTTTTTTATATGAGTTTTAATTATAAAAAAAAAAGAAAAAAGAAAAAAACATGTTTCTTCTTCCGATATTGATAATCTATCCTTGATTGTTGAAGTAAAGTTTTATACTTCACTTTTTAAGATATGATATTTAAATATTGACATATTTTATTCCATTAGTAACAACTAAGAGTGAATTGTATAGTATTAATGGATTATATGATTTTATTTTTGTGCCTTTTCCCCTTTTCATTGCTTTGAGGACATTCTAGATTTTATTTTTGTTCATTTTCCTCTTTTCATTTATTTGAGGACATTCTAGATATTTACGAATACAAAAATTAGGGGAGTTGGTTAACATTCATTATATGTTGTGTTATTAGTCCCTACCTTTAGGCTAGGGATTATAATAAACGATTTTTAGTGCTTACATTAGTTCGACACACAGATGAAGACATTTTTATATTGATATCCTATGTTATGGAGTTAAACAACTTTATATCTTCCAATAAGAAACTTATATACTCCATATCCTCCAATACAAATCTTTTACCTCTTATTTGGCCTCATATTGTGGAAAAGGGAATTTTCTTAGGTTTCAAAGTTATGAAATGGAAGATATATTTACATTACATCTTGTAAAGTGAAGTAATGCTAGACCCCACCTTAACATTAGTTCCCTAAAATTAAATGTTTATTCTTGATTGCTTGCTCTCTAATGTTTAAAGAGTGCATGCATCGTCGTTGGTTCCATGAAACACCTTTTGTTGGGTATGTGTTATATTCTTTGCATGTGTGTGTGTGGGCATGTCAGATTCGACAACTGCATCTTTTTAGCATATTTTTCTATTTTTAGCGGTTTTCTAAATTAATCTCATATTAAGGGATTAGGGTTTTGGTAGCTACATAATACCTAAAATATTGTATATATTGTATTGTGAATGGTGAAATTAATACAATGAAGATTTGAAAGGTGCAACACCAAGGAAGGCTGATTTTCTCCCAATTAAGAGTTTTTGATGTAAATCTCTGTGTACTGTGTGTATGAGTCATTGATTAATTTATGTTTTTCTTAAGAATTTGTATGCATTGTTTTACTTCACATGTTTAAAACTTACATGTGATATCATAACTCATTTTTGGCTTCAGGGGGATTGGTCTTGATAGATCAAGGTTATCTTGAGTCTGAGATAAACTTGGGTTCAGTGGGATATTTTGCAGTGGTGATTTGAGTGTAGAAAGAGGGATGGCAAGATCGTCTAGAATAGATATAGATAATTTCAATGTAAAAACTTTGAGATATGGAAGCTCAAGATGAAGGACCTTCTTGTAGACAAAGAACAATGTACCATTGTGGATACCGGTACACAACCTACTGGTACGCAATCTACTAGCACACAGACTACTAGTACACAAAGTGCTAGTACACAAATTACTGGTATGTTGAAGGAAGATTGGGAGAAGTTGTATAGACGAGAAAGGAGTACTATTCAAATTTTCCTAGAAGATTCAGTGTTGTTGAATGTCTCAGGAGAATCTACAACCAAGGAACTATGTGATAGTTTAGGGAATTGTGATCAATCAAAGTCCCTAGTAAACAAGTTTTTTTTTTCGAAAAAAAATGTATCATCTTAGGATGGAAGATGGAGGTTATGTGACAGGACATATAAATGCCTTCAATACTCTGGTAAGTCAACTTATCTCTGTTAATATTACGATTGTAGAAGAAGATGAGTGTATTACTTTGTTATGTTCTTTTCCAGACTCTTGGGATAATATGGTTGTAGAAATTGGTAGTACCACTCAATCTACATTGAAGTATGAGGATGTAGTTGCATCCTTATTATCTGAAGAGATGAGGTGGAAAAACATGGATGTTCAGAGAAAAAATGATTTATTTATAAGAGGTCATACCTAGGACAGGAATCATGGTCAGTCTTTGGGGAGGAGATCTATATCTACAGGTAGAACTAAGTCTCCAGGAAAAATATTTGAGGAAATGATGGAAGTGTGGTAAAGCAGGGAATTGTAAGAAAGATTGCAAGTCTAAGAAGGTTGATAAACCAAAGGGATCTGATAATGCCTCTTCCATAGAGAATAAAACCTCCAATGAAGAAGGAGGTGATGCTTACCTGGTATATATAGGTACACATGCAGACCATGTTGTATGGTTGATGGACTCAAGTGAGCCATATCATATGAATCCTCAGAGGGAGTGGTTCTGTGAATATTAAAAATATGTTGGTGGTGATGTATTCCTAGGAGATGACTCGACAACCAAAATCATGGGAAGTGGAAGGGTTAAGTTGTTGCTAAAATATGGAAGGATTAGAACTCTCCCTAGGGTTCTACACATTCAAAAACTAACCAGGAGCCTAATATCTATAAGTAAGTTGGATGACGTAGGTGGGGATACTGTATTGGGAAAGTGAAATTGCAATATGGTACAAGGAGCAATGGTGTTGATGAGGGGAGTTCGGTGTGGAACATTGTACAAGTTGTTGGGAAGAACTTATACTAATGGGTGTAACAATTATGTTGTCCCTAGGAACATAAATAAAGAAGACAAGAATAACAATTATTTAAATAGATTATGGAAGAAGGCCATGGTTGAAGAAATAGATAACTTAGATAAGAATGAGGCATGGGATCTATTTAAGTTGTCGGATGGAAGAAAATCTTTTGGTTAAAAATGGTTTTTTAAGAAGAAGTTTAATGCAGAAGTAAAAGTGGTGAAATACAAATCTCGGTTAGTAGCAAAAGGTTATTCTCAGGTAGAGGGAATTGAATTTGGTGAGATTTTTTTCTCCTATTGCCAAGTTAACTTCTATTAAATTTATTTTATCTATTACTACTGCTTTTGATCTTGAAGTGGAACAGACGGATGTGAAGACAACATTCATACATGGGAATTTGGAAGAATAAATCTACATGAAGCAACCAGAAGGCTTTGTAGTGAAGGGAAAGAAAGAGCTAGTGTGTAAGATAAAGAAGTCACTATATGGTCTAAAGAAATCACCTAGGATGTGGTACCAAACATTTGACACATAGATCCTTGGATTGGGATTTGTGAGAAGCAGGGATAATCACTGTGTATATTCCAAGAAGGTTGGTAATCACTTCATTTATGTAGTGTTGTATGTTGATGACATGTTGCTGGTAGGAAATAACATGGATGTTATCAAGGAGGTGAAATCACAACTATCCTCCAAATTTGACATGAAGGATCTCAACACTACAAACTTCATTCTGGAATGAAGATTAAAAGAGATTGTGAAAACATGAAAATCTGGTTGAATCAGAGAAAATATGTTGAGATGATATTGTAGAGGTTTAATATGCATGGAAGTAAACCGGTCAAGGTTCTTATTCCTATAGGTGTAAAGTTATTTGTAGATTAGTGTCCCAAGACAAAGGAAGAAGAAGAGGTTCCAGTGAAATTGGCAGTTTGATGTATGCAATGGTCTACACTAGAACATACATTGCACATGCATTGGGAGTTTTGAGAAGGTATATGTCAAAACCAGGGAAGGAGCATTGGACAACAGTAAAAAGGGTCTTCAGGTATTTGTGTGGAACTACTAGTTATGGATTATGCTACCAAGGAAGACCAATATTGGATAGAGTGTTGGACATACATGGGTTTGTTGATGTAGACTAGGCTAGAGATATGGATTGCAGAAGATCTACAAGTGGTTATGTGTTTAACCTATTTGGAGGAGCAATCAATTGGATGAGAAAAAGACAGGTTGTAGTGGCACTCTCAACAACATAAGTTGAATACATGGCAGCCACTCATGCAAGCAAGGAAGCAATATGGTTACAAAGATTGTGTTTAGCTATTGGGTTGGTACAACAAGCAGTGAGATTAGATTGTGACAGTCAGAGTGCAATCTTCCTAGCAAAGAACCCTGCTTATCATTCAAAGACAAATCATATTGATGTTCAGTATCACTTTGTGAGAGACATGGTTGAATAAAAGAAGGTGTTGCTATAAAAGGTTGATACTTTGAAGAATGTTGTAGATTCATTGACAAAGTCTGTGAGCACAAAAAAGTTCTCTTGGTGTAGAGGAACAATGGGCATTGTTGCCCTGGATTTTTGACTATGTAATCTTGTGAAACCTTGTATGCAAATAAAAAAACAAGTGGGAGAATGTTGGGTATGTGCTATATTCTTTTCATGTGTGTGTGTGGGCACATCATATTCGACAACTGCATCTTTTTAGCGGATTTTGCTATTTTTAGCGGTTTTTTAAATTAATCCCGGATTAAGGGATTAGGGTTTTGGTAGCTACGAAATACCTAAAATATTGTATATATTGTATTGTGAATGGTGAAACTAATACAATGAAGAGTTGAAAGGTAAGACACCAAGGAAGGCTGGTTTTCTTTCGGTTAAGGGTTTCTAGCGTAAATATCTGTTTACTGTGTGTATGAGCCATTGATTAATTCATGTTTTTCTTAAGAATCTATATGTATTGCTTTACTTCACAGTTTTAAAACTTACACCTTTCATTCATGCAACCTGGAAATATCCAAGTGTCTATTCATTTCTCTTTCCTTGATATCAACCACTAGCTTATTCATCATGATGGTGCAGTTCCACTTTCCGAGCTTCAACTCAACAAAGGCTAAGTTCTCATCAGTTCCTAGAATTATTGTTTCCAACCCTCAAAATCTATTGTAGGCTAAGCTATAGTTGAGTTACCTAAATTATTGTTTCCAACCCTCAAAATTTGTTGTATACTGAGTTGTAAATGAGTGAAGGTAATATGGAGCTGCAAAAACGTAGTTGAGTTAAAGCAGCAGGGCCAACTAGGTCTGAAAGTTCTCCGGGAGAGCTGCAAAAAGTTAGATGAGTTAAAGTAGCAAAGACAACTAGAAAGTTCCCTAGGAGAACATTACCATTGGTAGGAAAGCATACCCTGCCACTACCCAACGTAACTTCATGCATATTTCCTCGACTCTTCTGCTCTACAAGATTTCTTGAAGTACTCCTTGAGGTTCATAATTTTTTTACGACAATAGGTGCTTAGACTATGTTTTTTTTTCCATTGTATATATTTATGTGTTTACTTCTAGTGTATGTATGTATGTGTTTACTATTTTACAAAGATATGAATTTTGTATGGATTGGGACATGGATTTAATTGGTTTTAATACTTATCAATAAGATAATTCACATAAAGGAATATCATAAGCAGGGATGATTTTAGGGGCTAAATTTTGCTCATGGGATAATTTTCCATGTTTTTTCCCAAAAAAATATTTGCTATTTAAAAAATGATTCACCCAAATTCTATAAGATAACATTATTTTACCTTAAAAATCACCAAAATTTTATACAAACTATATAAAATACTTAGAAATATGAATATTTTTACAAAGATATCTCCAAACATTTTATAGTTGGAATATGAAGGATTAGTAAGATTCACCAAGGTTTCTACATTTTAAAATAAATTTCCATCCTTAAAATCATCCCTGATCAGAAGCTCAACATTGCATGGAACCACAAGTTTACATTGAAGAAGATGACTAGTAAATATAACAACTTGTAGAAGTATATCAAGTATCAAGTAAAATGATTCAAGGGAGTTTATGGAGGCTTGGAATATTACACTATTTCTAAACCTAATTTAAATTTGATATATTAAGCCATGAATCAAAAAGTTATTAATATTGTTTTCCTTTTGTTTTGGTAGAGATGATGGATTAGAAGAAAAGTAAAATGGAACATACTTACCTATTGCAATCGTGTTGTGTTCTTTTCAATCTTCCATTCTTCTTTTATGTCTTCCTTTCTTTACCTGTAATGGGGCAAAGCAACTATTATATCACTCCATACCTCTCCATGTTAGATAATTAATCAAAAACATTGCCAACAAAATCTTCCATGCAGATGCTACACCGATATGTCCACCCGGCCTTGATGTGCCTCTTCCATTACATCAAACACATCATTCAGATCATATTAATACATTGTCTTAAAATTGAAGTTGAACTCATCTCAGTCATACAAGACTCTGTTAATTAGCTGATACATAGTTTCCATATTTAGGTAAATAATAAGGTTGAAGTGGGAACTTCTTTTCACTTGAAGTTTATAATCCTATTATCTCAAGCTACGATGTCCTAGCCTGAATGGTATCTAGTTACAACTCCTTCAGAAAGTCTCACCTTTCTATCACCTAATAAAATAAAGGTTATTTAATGAATTTCTATTATGGAATGAAGTCAAGGTTATTTAATGACATTGATTGAAAGCGTGGAATTAAAATACTTTGAATAATCGCATTCACCTTGCCAAGTGTTAAGGATTCATTACCAATAAGTTGTTAGTCCCAAATTATGCATGCATGCATTACACATGTATGCTTCCACTTGATTATCTTTGACTGTTAGATTTTAATGATTCTATATTTGCAAGACAAAATGTTTGTTGAGACTTTTGATCTGCAAGGTATATTTTCTTATGCAACAATTCATTGTCCTTAGGGTTTGGAATATATAGGGCTTGCACACAAATATCACATTGATTATCATTTTTATGACTTTAGGACATCAGGGAAAACAATATCAATGATATGATTTCTTGCAACATAGAAGAGTTATACCTAGGAATCTAAAGAGAATTGAATTAACTATCATTGGATGCAACTTAGAATACTTTCTTGAACCACTACAACCATATATTTGATGCCCTGAAAGCTTGAACTCAAGATGCACATCTATGTAGCTAATTCCTCCACAATCCCAAACTCGCACTTAGTTCATACATCGATTACATAAATCCCTCGCCATCGATAAATTTCTATTGCAAAATATGTAGCCACATAGAACACAACACAACATAGCGCAATTCTCCCTAAGTAGCCATGTGAAGAACAATAACATGTGGAAAAAGTCCAATTCATCATGAAAAATGTTTGACTAACTCATATTACGCCTGCATTATTAATACAAATTCACATAGCCATGGAACGCTGGTAATGCCTATTATTATCGTTGAAAGGAAAAAAAATGATCATCATTTGTTAGAACTTATAAGTACACCACTCAAAACCCTTAGTAAGGAAAGACAAATTTAGCATGCAAACATAGCAAAGTATGCATAATATCAGTTATTTCAAGTTTGATTGAGCTTTAAAAACTTTGCATGGAATTTTTATCCTTGGGATTGAGGAAAGATGAACCGAAAAACCATAGACAAACAAAAAAAATGATGCAAACATGGACAAAATTTCCTTATGAATGCTATCACAAGACACAAGTTGAACCTACTAATTTTTTGGGTTTTTCAAGGCTAAAATCACCACGAAATACATCACGACATACTAAGAGGATAGTTTCTCTCCGTCGGATAAACCTCTTTGATATCAGGAAGACAAGCTTCAAGGTGGCCAACAACCTTTTAACTTTTCATTAACAGGATAAACTTTTATTCAGAAACCATCTTTTATTGTCCATAGGTGGCAAATTTCTACAATAATCAACATATTTATTGACAAGTATTGCTTATTCCACCTGTCGAATTTGTAACATGTCATTACTCTCGAAATGAATCGTCATGCCAACTCTTTTACGATAACTTATTTTTTATTTATATAAATTAATAGTATGGAATAAAATATTTTTTCCAAATTTTATACACCTTCCCTATTTATTTTTTTTATATAAATACACAATTTCTACTACTAAGCAATGAAGACCAACTCCAACTCTATCGAATTAAAATTATTTTCCAAGTACTTTACATTCATGTATCCCTTAGAGTTTAACCCCATCAAAAAAATAAAATAACATAAGAAGAGACTCTGCGAATTTAATTTGCTGTAGTTTACAAGCCAAAAGTATTTACTAATTTGTACCATGCTTTGTTTTCTTGTCTGATTTTTCTATTTCCCTTTCATCTAATATTTTAATTATTGAATTTACAGAGTACATCTACACTTTGAACATGGATGAGAAGAGTGACTTATACTAGTTCAGAGGGGTTTTGCTCGAGCTGATTATTAGCAGAAAACCGGTGCAAGAAAAACGAGTTTAGAGAGGGCGTGGACATCATGCACTGGGTGATGTGCAATGAAAAGATCTTATATTTGATATGTGTCAATATTATTTAATATCATAATGATTTTCATTAATGTATAAATCCAAAGGATCTTCTTGGAAGCAAAATACCAAAAACATTATATTTGGTGCATGGGCCTATGTCAACTTAAAACTTTGCATTACTAGATGACTTAAATATTCAAAGGGATGCACACTTCTTTTTGCACATGTCTCAATATTGTGCTTAGTGTTGTTTGACCCTTAAATGATGATTCATCTTTAAATCATAAATGCACAATAATTATATTGAAAGGCGTACATCTATTGACAATGGGCAGATTTAATAGGGGTTTAGTGCTTAATAAGTTTTCTATGGACAGGATTAAATATGGCTGAAATATTCTTAGTAGTCACACAAAATAAATGGCTGTGATTTCAATCATTAACTTCCTAGCTATTATAAAGACATCCGTTTATGTGTTTACTTTTTTACATTTACCAAATCATATTTAAAAATTACTTTGATAGCTAATTGATTGCCACGTAAGTGATTAACAGAAATTAAAATATTAACACCAGATAAATGAAGCTCAACCGTTTATTTGTTAATCGATAATAAAATTTAATATATTCTTTTAAAGATTCTTTTCATCTTATCAACCTTTCGGCGTTGATCAGCCACAATTATGTGGTTGTGCTAGTAATAGTGAATACTTGATGCTTGATTACAAAAACACGTTGCTATTTTTGAGAGAAGTAATGTAAGTGCATGTACCAACAAAATAATGTTTTGATGTTGGCTGCAGCATATGCACTTAATGAGAAAGGTAGGCTACATGTAATTACTATATGAAACTTAGCTGAACTAAAATAACATGAAATTATTTTTGAGATTTAGTATTTCAATTTTGTTTTTGTTTGTTTGTAATCATTTGTGATAGTCAATAATTATCTCCATGAAAGGTTTGATATTTCAAATCAACATTTGGTGACAGTCATTGACTATCGTGTAATAACTATAAGAAAGCATTCAAATATAACATTGAGAAAATGATTAAAATCATCACCTTGGAAATAGATTTGGAGATGCACATTGTCTATCATCTTTAAATAGAACATGAAACCGATATGGTGATGGTTACTCATTGTTTCGCATGATATCCTATCACAATAGTTTTCACTCATAATTATAGACTATCTTTTGGTTTCTTTTAGCTTCTAGTGTTGAAAATCAACACTTGTTCCTGCAAGTTTCAAACACAAGGCCCATATGGTAATTGTAAGTGTACATTGTTATAGTTTTCCTTTGGGGATGATCAATATGCATTATTGAATGTTTTCAAAGTAATGCATTTATGGCGATGGGTAGTAACCATCACCCTAATTCGTTCCTTGTGCGGGAGAGGATTGATGTAGTCTATTAGAAGAGAAATGTACATATGGAAATGGTTTCTAAATGTTTCCATAGGCTACTATTGGCAATGGTCTTGGACTATCGCAAATGGATTCCCAACACACTGAAGTTATCAAAATGGTGGTTTCATTTGGCCAATTTTGTTGTTGATAACAACATGGAAAATGATCATGAATTGTCAATGGATAGGATCATGCATGACAATTTGATGCAAGATCATCCTCGGCCTTGAAAAAACAACATCAAACAAAAATAAAGGATTTTCTTCCCCTTTCACATAATTTTTTTTAGTTAGTTGCTTGTCAAGTTCAGATCATGGGCTAGTGTACAAACTTCCTATGGAAGAGTTTGCTTCTACTAATTTGAAAAGTTCATTTGTCCCTTGGCTATGGAAGACCCACTCGCTATTAGAAAAAAAAAATGAAGGAAATCGTAATCATCAAAATAAGTTTGACTCATTCTCTAGATGGGGATACAAAGTGGAAATACTTCCAAATTTGAAGCATTGCAGAGACTAATTGGATTCCAGTAGAACTAAATAGCTAGAGGAGTATTATTAAATAAGATCAACTAGAGTGAAAAAGGTTCAACTCCTTTAATCTACAAAAGAGAAATATAGGGTGATTGTTCAATTTTCATTCTTAGAGTTAGAGACCCATTTGTAGCTAGGTCGTTACAGATTGCAATTGTAAAGAAATTGTGAGAGACTGAGACCTCTGGGTTGTGAGCCCATAGTTCAATTTGACCCCATTGATCAATAAATATTTCAATTTTTTTCCTTCCTCTTGGGTTGATTTTTTTTTTTATATTATTGTTTACCATTTTAATTTCTATTAAGACAATATCTACAAATTTACGAATATCCAAGCATTTTCTTTCATAGAAGCTAATATCTCACTTATATGTTTGGTTCTTCTATTTTAGGTTGATGAATTGATCCAGGTGGATATCGGTGGACACCCACCTATTCCAACTGGATCAAAACAATCTTTTGACAACTTACTATTTTTAGCAGTTTTTTGGTTCCTAAACTTCCGTGGCCATTTTGAGGGCCTAAATGAAGTTTTTTCGAGATCAAGCACCTCAATGATACTTGAAGGATTGCTTGAGCCTCCAAAATGAATCTCCTCAATGATACCTTTAAAAAAAGCTATCGTGCACCCCAAATAGAGATTGTATGCCAAAGTTACGCCCCCGGGAAGTTGATACACCAAACTACCCAAAACATGGTCCACAAAGCTGTTGGATTTTCATCTTCCAGGGTTAGGGTTTTGGATTTTCTTTATGATAAAAAGGAAGTTGGAGACTTATTGTAAAATTATCATCTTTTGAATGCGAGTAGCCATCACATCTCTTCTCAGAGACAAGCTGCCACCTTTCTAACGAGTCTTTCACTCTGTATTTCTACAATTTTGTACATTTCACTCATTAATAGAAATTGTGTATTATTGTATATTTGTGTCTCTTGTTATATATATGATATATATCTATTATATTATTAGCTCTCTTGCAATATCCTTGTATATTTCTATTTTATATCTCCGTTATGGGTCATACACTATCACCAAGGCCATGGGGGATAATGATTTTGAGCTCAACATTCCTCCTTTCCTCAGCCTGCACCCAGTTTTCAAGATGGATTTCCTTCGCCCTTATTTTCCACCATTATTGGACACCTCGGAAGTAGCAGAACAACTAACACCAATAGATCTCAACCCCGAATGCATACAACATGCATCCAATGATCATATTGTAGACACACAGATCAAGGGAACTCAACAACAAAGGATCCAGCTTTATCGAGTCGTCAAAGCAAGGCAGCTCCTGCACCAAGGCAAGTGGCTCACCCGGGGCCAAATTCAATAGAAATTTCCTCATCTAATGGGGGACCTCAACACAATGGAGAACATTTATTCCTAAGGAGGGAGGATTGATCCAGATGGATGTCGGTGGCCACCCAACTTTTCCAACTGGCTCAAAAATTTTTTTTGGCAATTTTGGTAATTTACTATTTTTAGCAGTTTTCACTTCCGAAGCTGTTTTGAGGCCCTAAACGATGTTTTTTGGGAAAACAGATTTGCAATATAAAAGTTCCTTGGATATTTCACCTAAAATGAATCTCCTCGATGATACCTTTCCAACAGGCTATCATACGCCTAAAATGGAGATCGTATGCAAAAGTTACAACCTTGGGAAGTTGATGTACTAACTTACCCAAACGGGGCCCACATGACTTTTGGTGCTTAATCTCCTAGGGTTAGGTTTTTGGATGTCTAGGGTTTTTGACATTCCTTCTTATTGTAAAAATTCCTTCAGAGCCTCATTGTAATCATCTTCTTTCGAATGCGTGCAACCGTCACATCTCTTCTCAGAGATAAGCCGCCACCATTCCAACAAGATTGTTGCCGCTGCATTTTACAGTTTTAGCTTATTTCGTTATTGAATAGAAAACCAGTTTTACTGTATCTCTATTATTTTGTGTTAAGAACATGTTAATAATATGTACTCATTTCGTTCTTCTCATAAAATCCAGATCATTGGTATCAGAGCCGTCTTCTCCTTGTCATCTTAATGCATGTCCCCAACAAGGTCGGAGTACAAAGCGTTGGGTCTTGAGCTTGTTTCTCTTGAGGAAAAAAGATCTTGCATGCCCAAGAGACCTCTCATGGTAAGAGAAATAAAATATGACAGGATAGGATATCCTTTCAAATTGTTTATTGAGGAATCCCTCACACAACAGAGGAATGATATGATGGATAGTTTCGCGCAAATCCTTCGGCGGCTACCAACAGGTGACGCATCTTCTTCGAACAGAGGCGTTGCCCCCTTCAAGGTACAAATAAACTTCAATATTCCTATATTTGATGGTCAAATAGACGCAGATGCTATAGACAAGTGGTTGAATCTAATAGCAGGGTATTTTTTGTCCATAACTTTTTGAATAGAGAAAAAATTACTTTTGTGCTCCTCAAAGTCATTCCCCATGTCAAAGATTGGTGGGAAACTTTCTGTGAGCAAAAGGAAACAGAGGAACCGTCATTATTTTCAGTCATGGCCAGCTGGGAATCATTCAGGGATGCTATTAAGGAAAAATACTACCCTGTCGGAAGTTATGACGACCTGTATACCAAATGGACCACACTGCGGCAAGAAAGAGACCAAGTAGTGCCAGATTTCACAAATATCTTCCATACTTTGCGCCCCAAGATGGGTATCAAATATTTAGAGTGACATCTGGTGCTCAAGTATCGCAGTGCTCTGCATAGATACATCCATACTGAAATGGAATTTTTGGACATCTCATCCTTGGGCGCGACCTACCGATATGCCATCAAAATCGAGCAGAAGCTCAAACAAAAGACAGGACAATTTGTGCTTGGGAACCCCTCACAACAAAAGCCAGGAAAGGGCGGCCCCAACCCACAAAAAAAAGGACAGAGAAAATATGGACAGTATCAGGACAACCAATCCAAGCCGCAAGCAAAGAAGGACACCAGAAAGACAAAGAAAGATACCTAGAAGTGGTCTGACTTCCATAAGAGCCCTTGACATAACACTGTTGACTGCCGCTCAAAGAAGTCATTGGTGGAAGAAGTGAAATCCTATGAATTAGATGCGGATTCTAACTCTAAGCCAGAAACATAAAGGGGAAGACAGATCATTGACGCGAAACTCAGTGCCATCATTGCTACCACCAAGCTCCAACCTAGTGAACCAGACAAGCTAGAAGAAGGAGAGCGCCTCTTCCATTCACAGATGTGGGTAAAAGGTACCCCACTGCACTTCATTGTTGATAGCGGTAGCCAGAAGAACCTCATCTCAGCAGAGGTCATCAAGCGGTTGGCCCTGCCAACAACGCCACACCCACAACGCTACACCATTGGATGGCTCTGCCAAGGAAGCGATCTCCGCATCAACCAATAGTGTCGACTGTCGTACGAAATCAAGCGCTTCAAAGATGAGGTATTGTGTGATGTTTCTCCTCTCGATGTTTGTGATGTTCTACTGGGCCAACCTTATTTATGGAAATGTCATGCTGTATATGAGTCTAAGCCTCGTAGTGTTATTATTACTTTGAACAAGAAATTGTACAAGATCCCCAAGGAAGTCCCACCTAGTGTTATTTCCTTGATCTCTACTAAGCAATGCAGGAAGGTCATCTCTCAGACAAGAAAGTTTGACTTCTTCGTGATTGCTCTCAGAATAAGAGAAAGATCACAACCACATCCAGGGTCTCTACGGCCAACCTCTCCACACAGTAGAATCAAGTAGATAAGGTCGTGGAAGAATACTCAGATATCTTCCCCTATCCTACAGGGGTACCTCTGCATTGCCAAGTCAATCACCCCATCGATCTGACCCCCGATGCACCGCTGCCCAATGGGACAGTCTATTGTCACTCTTTGTTAGAGAATGAGGAGATCAAGAGATAGATCCAAGAACTTCTCCACAAGGGGCACATCCATCCCATCTCATCACCTTGTGGGAGCCCAATCATGCTGGTACAAAAGAAAGATGGAACCTGGTGACTCTGTATTGATTACCGGGATCTGAATAAAATCACAGTCAGAAACCGATACCTGATTCCCCGAATCGACGACCTCCTTGATCAACTCATGGGGGTCAAATACTTTAGTAATATTGATCTGAAGTCTGGCTACCACCAAGTCCCGATAGAACAGATAGATGTATGGAAGACTGTCTTCAATTCAGAGGAAGGACTTTTTGAATGGTTGGTCATGGCCTTTGGTTTGTAAAATGCTCCAGCCACTTTCATGAGGAGGATGGATGATATCCTACGACCATTCCCTAATACTTTTGTAGTGGTGTATCTAGATGACATTCTAATTTACAACAAAACTTGGGTCGAACACTTGCAACATATTCAACAGGTTATGCACACCCTGCGACAACACAAGATATACGCCAACTTGGAAAAATGCTCCTTCGGCATGGACAAGGTCCATTACTTGGGCTACATCATTGATCATCATAGCGTACATGTGGATCTAGACAAGATCCAAGTCATCCATGACTGGCCAACCCCAACAACACTCACTGAGCTTCAGAGCTTGTTGGGCCTTGCCAATTTCTATCGTAGGTTCGTGTTGGGATTCTCCCGTATTGCATGGGACCTCAGCCAAATAAATAGGGGTGGTGGTAAGGAGAAATTTGCATGGGGCTGGTCCCAACAACAAGTGTTTGATGATTTGAAGCAAATCTTGTGCTCAGCCCCAATACTTTTCACTACCAGACCTGCAACATCCCTTTGAGATCGAGATATATGCTTCAGACTATGTTTTGGGCATCGTTCTCACTCAACATGGCCACCCCATGGCCTATCACAGTGATACACTGTCAGATACTATCCGTAAGTACCCTACTTACAACAAAGAAATGTACTCCATTGTGCAAGCCTTCCACTAGTGGAGACATTACATTCTTAGGAAGGAGACAGTCATCCACAATGATCATAAGCCACTACAATTCATGCAGACACAGGGAAAATTGCAGAATGATGGCCATCAAAAGTGGTCCACATACTTGCAACAATTCCACCTCAACATCAAGTATAAAATAAGAAGCACCAATCGTGTCGCTGATTTCTTCAGCAGATTTCCAGTCGTGGCACTGACCACGGTGCTATACTCTTGCGACCATGAGACATCTATATGGACCCAACTCTATGAGATAGACCCTGAATTCGCCACCACCTACCAAATGTTGGGTGCAAACGCAGTTGTCGATAATTTCCATCTTGAGGATGGGTTGTTGTGTCGTCTGGGCCATATCTCTATTCCATCAAGTGAGAGAGAGAAGTTGATCTAGGAAGCCCACTACAGTCAGGTGGTAGGACACTTCGACATCGAAAAGATAGTGGCAATGCTACAAAAACATTTCTAATGGTCGAAACTTTGACAAGAGGTCAACAAGTATATCAAGTCCTGCACTGCCTGCACTATTGCCAATCTGACCACTAAGAAACAGGGCCTGTAAACACCTCTTCCTACTCTTTAAAATCCATGGGAATCCATATGAATGGACTACATGTCATCCCTCCCATCCACCAAGTAGGAAAATGACTTTTTTTTGTGGTTGTTGATCACTTTTCTAAGATGACGATTCTGGTTTCCTGCAAGAAGAGCATCACAACAGAGGCCATTGCCAAGCTCTTCTTTGAACGAGTCTGGGTACATTTTGGAATCCCAAAAACCATTGTCTCATATTAGGATAGTCGATTTCTTAGCAAATTTTGGTTGAGCTTCTCATCACTGCTGGACACCAAGCTCACCAAATCCACAGCATTGGACCCACAGCCAGATGGCCAAACCGAGGTTGTAAATCGAATGATTGTTCATATCCTTCACATGTATAATTCAAAGAACCATCACACATGGGATGAGAGCCTTTCCTATGTTCATCATAGCTACAAGTGAGCCCTGCATAACTCAACCGGCCACAACCCCTTTCAGGTGGGGTTGGGATTCCAACCATTGGGTCCCATAGATGTTGCACTTCCCCTTGCAGTCACCTCAACTAACTCATCTCTTGGTCCAACTGAAGCTAAAAAAGCAACACAATTCATTGAGTAGATCCAGCACATCCACCAACAGGTTAAGGATATCTTACAGAAGTCCAATGACAAGTACAAACAACGCCATGATCAACATCGGGTGCCACATAAGTTTCAGGTGGGTGACAAAGTTTGGTTGCACTTGCAAAAAGAATGCCTTACAGGACCCCATCAGAAGATTCGCCCACTTCGTTATGAGCCATACACTATTACCAAGGCCATGGGGGATAATGATTTTGAGCTCAACATTCCTCCTTTCCTCGGCTTGCACCAAGTTTTCAACATGGATCTCCTTCGCCCTTATTTTCCACCATTATTGGACACCTCATAACTAGTAGAACAACTAACACCAACAGAGCTCAACCCCGAATTCATACAAAAGGAATCCAATGATCATATTGTGGACACAAATATCAAGGGAACTCAAAAACAAAGGATCCAACTTTATCTAGTCATCAAAGCAGGGCAACTTCTGCACCAAGGCAAGTGGCTCACCAGGAGCCAAATTCAACAGAAATTTCCTTATCTGATGCGGGACCTCAACGAAATTGAGAACATTGATTACTAAGGAGGGAGGATTGATCTAGATGGATATCAATGGCCACTCACCTTTCTCAACTGGCTCAAAACAATTTTTTGGCATTTTTGGTAATGTACTAGTTTTAGTAGTTTTCACTTCCAGAGCCGTTTTGAGGCCCTAAACGATGTTTTTTTGGGAAAACAGGTTTTCAATATGAAAGATTCATATATACTGCACCTAAAATGAATCTCCTCGATGATACCTTTCCAATGGGCTATCATACGCCTAAAACGGAGATCGTATGAAAAAGTTACGACCCCGGGAAGTTGATGTACTAACTTACTCAAACAGGGCCCACATGACTTTTGATGTTTCATCTCCTAGGGTTAGGTTTTTGGATGTCTAGGGTTTTTTACATTCCTTATTATTGTAAAAAGGCCTTCAGAGCCTCATTGTAATCATCTTCTTGCGAATGCGCACAACTGTCACATCTCTTCTCAGAGATAAGCCACCACCATTCCAGCAAGCTTGTTTTCGCTGTATTTTACACTTTCAGCTTATTTTGTTATTGAATAGAAAACCAATTTTACTGTATCTCTGTTATTTTTTGTTAAGCACTATTTAATAATCTGTATTCATTTTGTTCTGATCATAAAATCCGGATCACAGAGCCCACTTGGGATTTTTTTGTGGATGTGGTCAAGGACCAATATTACCCTGTTGGTAACTATGATGAACAATACATGAGATGAACCACATTGCATCAAGAGAGGGGACAAGCAATGCCAGAGTTCACCAATACCTTCCATACCTTGTGCAACAAGATGGGTATCAAATATTTTGAGCAACATTTGGTTCTAAAATACTGTGGGGCTCTACACAAATACATCCAAACTGAAATGGAGTTTTAGGACATCTCATCGTTGGGAGCTGCCTATCGATATGTAGTCAAAATCAATCAACAATTTAGTCACTGGAGCAAAAAAAGTTCGGGTTTGAAAATCCGCAACAACTGAAGTATGATAAATAAGGCCCTAACAAACAACCTCCTGAAAACCAGTCCAAGCCACAGGAAAAGAAGGGTGAGGGGAGGACGAAGAAGGACACTGGAAAGTGGTGTGATTTCCACAAAGCCCCTGGCACAAAACTGATGAATGTCTCTCAAAATAGTCATTGGTGTCCAAGATCAAAGACAAAGATCTGAACCTGGATTTAGAATATAATTCAAAAAAAATTGGCAGAAGACAGATCATCGACGTAGACCCCACTCCTATTATCGTGATCACAACAATTCAACCAGAAGAACCAACAGATACTGAAGAGATGGAACATCTTTTTCATTCATAGATGTGGGTGAAGGGGACCTCGCTACATTTTATTGTTGATAGTGGAAGTCATAAGAACCTCATCTCAGTAGAGGTCGTCAAACAGTTGGGATTGTCGACAACACAACACCCACAACCATACAACATCGGGTGGCTTTGCCAGGGATGATATCTCCATGTTAGCCAACAATGTTGATTTTCATACATAATACAGGCCTTCAAGGATGAGGTATTATGTGATTTTTCTCCACTGGATGTTTGTGATGTTCTTTTGGGCCAACCATATATGTGGAAGCACCATGCTATTTATGAGTCTTGACCCCGTAGTGTCATTGTTACTCTAGGGGGTCATCTCTACAGGATACCAGAGGTAGTTCCAACTACTATCCCACCTAAACAATTCCGCAAGGTAGTATCTCATACTACAAAATTAAGCTTCTTCATATTCTATTCAAAAGGTGAACAAAAGAACACCGCAACCACTGCAACCTCAGTCCAAACACCTCATGTCTAGTAGAAGCATGCTGATAAGATTGAATAAAAGCACAAGGATTCCTTCCGCACATAGTAATATCATGTAGATAGAATGGTTGAAAATTTCCAACCCTTCCAACCACAGGTTTGTGGCAACCTTCAACAAGCTAAGTAGTGCAACTTCTCTAGCAAGACAAACAACTCATCAAGATGCAGATTTAGTAAACACTTTTCCCTTTCCCCTAAGCACTCAACACAATGGAGACCATTACTTCCTAAGGAGGTAGGATTGATCCAGTTAGATATCGGTGGCCACTCATCTATTCCAACTAGCTCAAAACAGTCTTCTAGCAACTTACTATTTTTATCAGTTTTTCGGTTCCTAAATTTTCAGGGCCATTTTAAGGGCCTAAATGAACTTTTTTCAATATTTATCACCTCTATGATATGTGAAGACTCTAATTGGGCCTCCAAAATTCATCTCCTTGACAATACCTTTTCAACGAGCTATCGTGCGCCCCAAACGGAGATCGCATGCCAAAGTTACGCCCCTGGGAAGTTCATACACCAACTACCAAAAACAAGGTCCACAAAACTGTTGGTTTTTCATCTTCCGTGGTTAGGGTTTTGGATTTTCTTTATGATAAAAGGCCTTTGGAGCCTCATTGTAAAATTGTCATCTTGTGAATGCGAGTCGCCGTCACATATCTTCGTAGAGATAAGATGCCACCATTCTAGCAAGTCTTTCACTCTGTATTTCTACAGTTTTGCACATTTCGCTTATTAATAGAAATTGTGTATTACTATATATATGTGTCTTTTGTTATATATCTAATATATCTTTGTTATATTATTGGATCTCTTTCAATATCTCCATATATTTCTGTATTATATCTCCTCTCTCATTTTGTGCTGAAAATAATCGGGATTATGACTACATGGCTTGGCCTTGCATCAAATGTTACCATAACTATTTAGCTCCGAAAAATTGGTTTTATGAAATTCTTCCTCTGCAAATCATGGTTGCAAGGATACATGTGAAAGAGTCATTTTATCATGTGATCATTAGAATAAGAGTTGTGGGAGAAAATGTTGGGAAGAAAATCCTATAAATTGCAATCTATTTGTGGACCAAGAGACAACTCGTAAGAATGATGCCACAAAGAGGAGAAACTTAGATAGGCACAAGGAACCAAGAATTATAGGAATTGAGAAAGAGAATTACAAAATGGGATAATAAAAGAGTCAAGTATATTGAGTAGATTCAAAATAGGAAGATGAGATAGAAGAAGAATGAAATTTTGGAGAAGGAGACCTTGTTGTGTGATTGATATAATTTTTTAAGCATAGAGGTATTGCAAGAGTAGATGTTTCTTGCAATGATGCTACTCTAAAAGTGGAGGCTCTCATTGTAGATAGGAGAGCTTGAGAAATACTTTGAGTATAATAAGAACTTAGTTTAGCTCATTTTGTAATAACAAAATTGAGGTCACACTACACTATGGAGGGATTCAACTACATATCGAATGTAAAGATAGGGTTTGCTCCCCCTATCCACCGTGCAATTTCGTGGCCATTAAACCGGTCCAACCCTTGGCTGCAATCATAAATATTCACGTGGAGGTCGCTGCAACCAGAAGCAATAAGCGTGGAGGACAGGACCCCTTCACTCGACCCCGTGGACCTGCAAATTATGGTATTTCTTGTCCACCCGAACCGCATTAATTATGTTGCAGATCTTGATGAAATGGCGTTTACTCTACGCTGTGTGATATGGTAAGTCAAAAGCATTGGAATTTAATCAAGTTTAGAGTGTAAGAATTTAAACATTTTATTTTTTGGTTTTTTAAATGATTAAATTTGTAGATTTGAGTGGTTAAGTTTGTATAATTTTTTAGTAAATTAAATTTATTTATATATTAAAAATACAATTTAAACAATAAAAAATAGCGATTTAATCCAAATTTACATTATTGGATTCCAGAAAAAAAACCAAAAAATAAAACGTTTAATCTTTTATACATTTCAATGCATACACCGATTTTAATACCATTTCATCTATTTAAGCTATATTTTATTACTGTCTTATAAAGTAATAAGACCATTAAAAAAAAGGAAACATCAAGGTAAAAGTTGAACACATCTTTTTTGAGATTGCTTTCTATGTAAAATGGGAAATGAATGACTTTTTATGTAAAATGGGAAATATAAGGGTTGATATAAGATGCAAAAATATATTTTTTTGGGAATTCTTATATATATATATATATATATATATATTTTTGGGTCATTAAAGTGAATGTGAAAGGTATAAGTGGTAAATTGATGTATGAATATTTTAACTATTTTGGTGCATTTTATGTAATTGGAGATATGAGTGAATTTAAAAAAAAATAAATTTGAAGTACTTTTTAGTTTAGGGGTATTTTTTTTTGTAATTGAAGTGTTGAACTTATAAATTGTTTCGGGGCATATTAATTTTGTATTGCGATTATTTTGTTAAATTTTGAAAGTTTTTTAGCTTTGAAGTTAATTTGTGATTTGTAATTAAAGTGTTGATAAGAGTAAAGTGAAATACTCTATCAATATTTTTTTAAGAGGCTATAAGAGGGTGAAGGTCAAGCCTTTACATTCTTTTGTAGTGTGTGCAATGCCTCTTGTGCATGGTATTATTCATTTGATCGTGTGGACTTGATATGGGAGATGTTATGGATTACGACCAAATTTCTTGGAAACTTTATAAATCACTAGAAAACTAGAGAAAAAAACTTTTGCCTCTCTTAGTGATATATTGGTACAACATGATTAAAAAATTGGTAAAAAGAAGACCTCTGGAGAAGATCTTTTATCACCAACTCAAACAAAGGTGAAATCTCAAGATAAATATGCACCTACAATGAAAGTACTAGAGGAAGATACACCTACAATGAAAGTACAAGAGGAAGAGGAAGAGGGTCATACAATGAAAATTCTAGAGGAAGAGGAAGATCCAATAATCCAAAACATGGTCGAGGTTGTAGTAGAAGCCACAAAAGAGTGCATAATAATTAAAATCAACAATATTTTAGGAGATCTCAAGATGCTTCTAACAACAGGATAGGAAAAAGTGGAGATATGACTCAAGTAAAGTGGAGAAGATTGTAGAACAAAGAATGAAAATTTTCCCCAACATAAACAACATTTTAACTCTAAGTCACATTCTAAGTCAAATACTTCCAATTCAACTCAGTATGCAGATAAAAAAGATAATGAATATGAATATGTGTTGAAAACCACTCAATAGTTGGATTTTGTAGACTCAGTTGCTATCAAAAAACAAATGAAAAAGGATTTTGGAGATGATTGGATAATTGATACAAGAGCTACACAACATATGTGCTATAGAAAATATTATTTTTGGACATATCAGGACATGGAACTCAATCCAATATATTTGGCAGGTGACACATCACATACTCCTCAAGGAAAAGGATCAGCCCACTTCCTTCTTCTTGGAATCGGAAAAGTATTACTTTCTAATGTTTGGTATGTTCCATCTTTTAAAAATAATTTATTTCCCTTGGTCCTCATTAGACAAGGAGGTCATCAAATCATTATGGAAGATGGTTTGATCAAAATCAACTCAGTAAAGAGAAAATTCAATACAATGATGAATGGTTATGAAGATAGAAAACTTTTGAGGATACAAGGCACAATCATTCCTCGCAACCATGAGCTTGCATCATCAATGGACTTATCCTCTAGCTCATTAAGATTATGGAATTACAAATTTGGCCATTTGAACTTCGAAATCCTAAGTAAACTTAAATCTAAAGAGATGGTTAAAGGGTTTCCTACCTTCAGAAAGGAAAATACCAAGTGTGAAGCATGCATAATTGGAAAACCAAAAAGTGATCCCTTTTACCCAACTACACGGTGAGAAAACATATGTTTGCAATTAATCCATAGTGACATTTGTGGTCCTTGAGAATCTTCTTTTGGTGGATTAAAATACTTCATTCTTTTAATTGATGATTATACATGGATGATTTGGGTATATTTTATGAAGAATAAATTAGATTCCTTTGAAAAATTCATACAATTTCAACACTTTTGAAAATTCCACCAAAGAGAAGATTTCCACACCTAGAACAGATAATGGGGGAGAATTCATTTCAAATGAATTCAATGATTATTGCAGAAGAAATGGAATTAAAAGGAAGTTGACGAACTCTTATACTCCACAACAAAACAGAGTCACAGAAAGAATGAACAAAACTTTAATGGGAATGACAAGATCTATGCTTCATTTCAAGGGGTTAAGAACAAAATATTGGGTCGAAGCAATTCATACAACTATGTATCTAGGGAATTGATCACCCACATCAAAATTATATGGAATCAATCCATATCAAGCTTGGTATGGTACAAATCTTTCAATAAACCATCTCTGAGTTTTTGGATCAACTTGTTATGCCTTAGTTCCTAAAGAAAAAGGACTAAGTTGGAAAATCACAGTATGAAATGCATGCTTCTTGGTTACTCAGATGAAAAGAAAGGATACAAGTTTCTCTCTAATGAAAAATTCATTATAATTCAAGATGTTGTCTTTGATGAAACTGAAAATCAAACTATAGAAGAACTTGAAAATATCCTTAGTAATTTGGAGAAAAAGATATCTCAAGGTAAAATAGTTCATCAAGACAAACCCACTTGGATTGAAATAGACTTATCCCCCAACATGAATGTTCAATATTTAGATAATTGTTCCTCCGATGATCAATCTTCAACACGGGACAAAACAACTACATTAACTTCACCACAGGGACTTTCCTATAGGTCAAAATGGTTCACACAAATCCTTAAAGATGTTCACCTAGACACATAAGACAAAACAAGAACTAGAAACTCTACTTCATCTCACTCAAATTTTTCCTTAGTAACTCATGATTCCATTGAACCAATAACTTTTGCAGAAGTGATGAAGCACAAAGAATGGCATCAAGACATGGTGGATGAGTATGAATCAATAATTGACAATGGAACATGGAATCTTGTTGATAGTCCAAGAAATGTTAAACCCATCGACTGCAAATGGGTTTATAGAATCAAGTATAAAGATAATGGTGAAGTTGATAAGTATAAAGAAAGACTTGCGGAATAGATTATGATTAAACATTTGCACCAACAACCAAATGGAATACAATCATAATGGTAATAAATTTGGTTGCACAACATGGTTGGACACTTGATCCAAAAAGGATCCAGAGAAGACTAAGGACAACTCATAACTCGTAGGAGAAACTTAGGAAGCTCAGAATGGCTCAACAGATAGATAAAAGGAAAAAAATCAAAGTCCTCAAAGCTCAGTGAAATTGGCATCATCGCGAAGAGTGCATCACAAGATTTCAAATGGTGCAAACAAATCGTCAAATGGACTTACGGATCGAAATATATTTGTGGTCAAATTTTGGTCAACCTAGCCCAGTCAGTAGGGGATGAGTCAACATCCGTATTGCTGATGTCAGCATCAGTATAGATGACATCATCATCCATACAACATATGTGGAACACGCAGGAGGCGATATGTGTCATTCTGATGTCATCATGATGTCAACATGGAGACGTGGCAGTACCAGAGGCAGCCACATTGTTATCGGATAAATCAGTAGGTGTGGACACTAACTGATCTCCCTAGATCCACCTAGATCTAGAACAAAACACACCAAAACATGATCCTTTCCTTAAGTTTTAAATATTGAATTTACTAACTAAAGAGGGATAGGTGACATACCGTTTAAATGCCACTTCCTCTCGCCATCGCCATCCTAGCTCCATTCCAAAACTCATACAATGATGAACCTGTGAAAGAACACAACCAACCAAATTGATAGTAATAGCATAAATTCAATATAAACCTATGTATGTGATCAAGGAATCATACAATAAAATACAACAAGCTTTATAGGAAAGAATCATATTACTGTATCGTATTAAATGTGAAAGAGAGATTACAACCATGGCCTTGATGTCATAAGGTCCCTTCCAACTGTTCTTTGTTCCCCACACACTTCCACTCCAATAATTCTTACAGCATAGATCTGATAATATTCACAATCTATCTTGATAAAGGAAAAACTCAAATACACTCCAACCAAGATAATAATTCCAAGCCAAATCCAACTTAATTTTTCTCCATGAGAACTCCTCTCCTTTTATAAGCTGAAGAGGATAAAGTGAGGAGGTTAGGATGATCCTACTAAATCATGAAAGTGAGTAAGATCCAAACCATTCGGATGCCACTTCACCATGGAAGTTTCTCCTTCTAGAAGATTTGAGAAAACACTCATTTTTCCCACGTGTAAGCTTTCTCGCACCATGCTTATAGAGCAACCTACAACATCTCGCAACCCAGCTATGGTGCATCCTATGAGAATCAGAAATTCTCGCACCCTACCTATATAGCAACCTGTGAACATCCTATTTAATAGGGTTTTTACAAAGGATAATGCAACTTCTTTTCTCAAGAAAAGTTCTTCTCCCTTCTTTCTTCAGGAACTTAGGACACTGACCCCTCTGAAGGAAACAGATAGGTTTACATAATTAACAGTCATAGGGATGATGAAAATAATGTGTAACAGAGAGCCCCCCAAAGTATGAAGGTAGAACAGAGTGATAGCTGAAATACTTTGTTGAGTGTGTGTAGGGAACAAGGAATAGTCGGTCGGAAACCTACCAACAAACAAGGAAATACAGTAGAATAATATATCATCACTGAGGTAGATATTCCCATACTCAGAATACATGTGACTCAGAGAATAAATGCCGACATGCAAAGATCCATGTCAAGTAAGACAAGGTCATGGCCACCAAACATACACCATGGATCCATGCCATTATGAATCAAATCTGAACATAGCCACCAAAAATACACTGTGGATCTATGTGTTAAAGTTTCAAATTTGAACATAGCCACCAGACATACAATGTGGATCTATGCAACAGTACACTGAATATACTCCAACGCAACCTGGATATGTCAGAAAATATCCAGGGTCTTCCTCTCCACCACTCTATAGTACGAATCTAACCATGTGAATACATGTGTTGAAGTCGAACCTGGTAGAAACCACTTGATTACCGGTCATTAGTGCATACCATTAACAAGTGCGAGGGAAATCACCATTAATGTCAATGACTCCCAAGGTACTCTGGTACAATCCAATGAATGTGAATCAATGAGCTGAGGTCGAACACTCGATGGAATCTTTCAATCAGGGGTCAATAATGAAAACCCACTGTTGAAAGCGAGGAAACCTTCCATTAAGGCATGCAAGTTCCAAGGTACCAACTAGTTTATAAGTCTAATTCCTTGATAATGAGTTGAATTCGACAAGAAAAGACTCGTCATAGGAGGGCCTTAATGTATCCCCCATCAATGACACGAAACAAGTAACAAGATTTGATGTAGATCATAGTAACAAGTGATTCAGGACCGACTCAAGGATGGCTGACACAATTGAAGTCTTAAGGACTGCAGAAATGGTCGACGCAATAGAAGGATTTATGGGTTGAACTTATTTTTTGAACATATTGACGACACGACAACTGTCTTGGAAACACTAACTCAACAACAGGGATCATAGACCAATTTGTAATCTTATAAGGAATATGATCAAGAGATGAGTGGATTTTCCAACCTAGACACAAGGCAGGTGAAAGGGTGTCATCTTCAAAAGTGACTCTTCCATGGAATACAGTTTTAGACACATTTCTTTCCCAAATTTCCCCCCACCATTTATGGTGAGTACCTATTTATTTTTACGCAAGCTTGAGGAGGATAACATATGCTTGTCAATTTAAGCTCATCCTTCAGATGAGTCCCTTGGAGTATGTTTAACAAACCCTAGGAAGGAGTGGTTCGATCCCATAGGGGCCTTTTGATGTTTGTTTAATGAGTCCAAAGAAAGAAAACTCAGGGATTTTTCATGTTTAGAGAGTCTAAAAGACACTTAAAGAGAACTCTCTCAGTTCCTTTTTCGTAAAGTAGCCTGATGAGACCGAAAAAGAGATAAATTATTGCTCAACAGACGTTTTCTTCAAATAATTTTATGAGCATGAAAAGAATAGAATCACTCGGCAATATTTTCATGTTTAGAGAGTCCGAAAAGAGCTTAAAGGGAACTCCAATGGGTTCCTTTTTCGTATAACCTTTACGATTCCAAAAAAGTGATAAAAGTATACTCGGTTGCATTCTCACGTATTTACGAGCACAAGAAAGAACGAAGACTAAGCTCGATAACTTATTCTCATGTATTTATGAGCATGATAAAGAACAAAGACTAAGCTCGGGATTGTTTTCATTTTTACACAAGCTTTAAAACAAAACAAAAATATGCCTTGACCTTGTTTAATTTTTACATAAGCTTGAACCAGAGGAAACTATTCTTGAGGTAAGTGGTTTCATTTTTACACAAGCTTGAACCATAGAAAACTATGCTTGCAACTTCCCAACGCATAACACAGGGATGGTTGGTACTTAGCCCCCAACTTAAGAAGCTAGCAGTTTAACTTCAGCATGAATTCCAGAGGCTGAAGGTATTTCCCCCCAAGATTCGTTTCATCCAACAAAAAAGGTGGAGGAAATGAAGCTTCAAATACTAGACGAAGGACTTGACTCAAACAGAGAGGAGGAAAACCATTTCATTTTTTAACGAGCTTGACACAGAAACAAGAACTATGCTCGTAACCTCTATTTCATTTTTTAACGAGGTTGCCATAGAGACGCAAAAACTATCTACGTAATCTCTTCTTGATCATGGATTCCAAGAGGACAATGCTCCGGAAGGACACCATGTCAAGGGACAAAACTCAGTCATGGCTTCCAAGAGATCTTCACTAGATGGAAGGAACACACTCTGGAAGGAACACATGTCAAGGGTTGTGACAGGGATAAGGAGATCAGGCTCTAAATACCCTATCGAAGAGATAACCATGTCAACTACTGGATCTAAGTCACCTGAAGTTGAAGCCATGGGAGACAACGCCACATAATTTACCTGTGGTAGGGGTGATAACGTTGGCATATAAGAACCATTTAGGGAGGTAATCCAGTCAAGATCGATGAATGAAAGTTGATAAAAAGTCACAATTCTTCCATCATGAGGGAAAGATATCACACAAAAAAGAGTGGACACAATAGCTTTCATGGCACAGACATAATCTCACCCAAGGAGTAAAGTGAAATCCAAGGGATATTGGACTACCATGACGTCAATAAAGATAGTTTTCCTTCCCAAAGTTACAGGAAACCGAGGAAGGGTCCCTAAAGGTTGGCTGGTTCTTCTGTTAAAAGATAACAGATTCTGTGTAAACCGACACAAGTGGAGGACAACCTAAATCTTGCCAAGCAAAAGAGGACAAAATACTAACGGATGCACCTTCATCTATCAGTGTCTGAGGAACGTCTCAACCACAAACTTGTACTATAATCTAGAAAGGAATGTGAGAGGGAAAATGAGGTCCAGTTAGCACACCCCAATCAAAATGGATGGCCTCATAGCTTGGAGGGGGTTCCACGGGAGAAGGAGGAATAGCCCATGGCATGGTAGATTCTGTATCAACGAGATAAACATGGGAAGTATCGGGTTTACTCTCTAGAGGAAGAGTAGGATCGATCGATGGAGAGATCAGATCATCCACTTGGGTTTCATTCTCCAAGGGGAGAATGGGGTCAACAGGTGGAAACAGATCGATCGCTTGGGTTTTACTCTCTAACGGGAGAGTGGGATCGACTGAGGATGGGATCAGATCAACCACTTTTTAATCACTCTCTAAAGGGAGAGTGGGATCGACCGAAGATGGTATCGGATCAACCACTTTGTCAACTGGTTCAATTAAGGACGTGACCATATTGATGACATGATCAATTAGATTGATCAACAGGGGAGCCATATTGATCATTTCAGCAACTATAGGGGGGTCAAGAGTAAGCTTGCGATAAGCGGCTGGAAGTTGAGGCTGTGAAATAGGTATGTCTTCCAGGAATTTTGAGGCTTCTTCCATATGAGGGAAAAGGTGATTTAGATGACTCCCTTTGCATAACATACACAGGAACTTGACTCTACTTTCTTCTTCTCAACAATATCTTGACTAGTTGACGGGAGGTCATCAACATGTTTTTTAGAGGCTAATGACACAGGTTGGCGAGGGTGTGTAGAGAAAGATTCTATAACCTTGGATAGACCAGGGAAATCCTTAAGAAGATGGCTACCCTTACAAATCCTGCAAGGGTACTTGGGCTTACGAGTTGTTTGGGTGATCTTGACATCATCAACACTCCCAACGCAATTAACAGTAACTGGTTGTTTTCCAACATGTTTGACAGTGTTTGGAAGTTTTGATCCTTCCTTAATTTTCTTCTTCTTATTATTTCTTTTCTTCCTATTCTTATTCACTGGGTTACTAGCTTCAGAACTTTCACTCGACAAAGAAGATGAAACGGAAGGCAACCTTGCAAGCAAAGACGGTGAAGAAGACCTTACTGGTGAAGAAGGTGAAGGATCAACATGAGGTTGATGTTCTTGGGGGAAAGTGCTTACGACCGAAGCACTTACTGCATTCGGGATTACTTGAGTGGAAAACAACCACACCGACAATCCAATCGTGAGACCTGGAAGGCTCAAAGTAGCGATGTGAGGAGGAACAATGTTTCCATAAGAAGGAAAAACAAAAGGTTCCCCTAGAGCAGGGGTTCCTTCATTCTTCATTTCGGGAACTATCACCATATAAAACAAATCCAACCTAGAGTCTGCTAGGGAAAACAAACAACACATGCTAAAAATCTAGGAAGCAAGCAAACAAACAAAACCTTCTCACAATGAGCACACTAGTTGGTGATGAAATCCAACATCGCGGGAACAAAGTAAGAAGGGGCTAAGATAGAATGGGTGGAAAAGTTACGTTGACGACCTGCTTAATGGACTTACACCCTGGTGCAAGCTCCCACACATAATCGTGGGTATACCCTCCAAGGAGCCCAAGTGAGTTTGGCCAATGTCGATTCCAGGTACCGTGAAGACTTGCCCCTCCACAGTCACCTTGTGTAAATACCTTAAAGAGATAGGCCACTAAGGTTACCAATCACTACAATGATGCTTGGGGAAATAGTCAACAGTCTGATCCATGTGCAAGGGCAGGGTATCTAGTCCGAAATCAATTTTAAGGGCTTCCACTCATCATTGTGGGTATACCTCTCAAGCGACCCCCATAATACACTTAATCTCTACACCAAGACCAATAAAACAGGGTGAGTAACTTTGTCAGTCTTAATGTGACCTCGTGATTGACCCTTGTGTGAGAAGGGATTCCCAGGACAAAATGTAGTAAGTGCATTTAACTCTCCCTATCACAAGATACTATGTTTGTTTGTAGCTTTGGAAAGTTATCTTTCACACCTATTCCAAAGCCCTACGACTTATCTAATGTAGGTTTGTTACCAGAAAAGATAAAAATGTCTAATCGTTTTTTATAAGTGCTTTATTTTATGGCTGTTGTTACTCAAAAGTAAAATGGCATGGACAATATGGTGTTTCGACCGACTCAAAAGTTATGCAAAGAGATGGAGATGCAATATTTTCATTTCGATGAAAGCTATGCTACGAGAAGGAGAAAACATTTATCATTCCCAGATGCACAATGTCCCAAAATCTTAAAACTCATCAATATCAATATTCTCAAGAAATGAGCAAAAAAGACTGTACACCAATGCATGATTATGAATTTAAGACCAAAAAATGCCAAGAATCATGCAATTTCACTACTTCAAATGCAAGGATGCCCCCAATCTAATATAAAGCAAGAAATTAAATCCTTTTGTTTCAAAAATTTCACTAAAAGAAATAATGAACTTTGTTAAAACAAAGGAACCCAAACTAAAAGTTTTCTTTTAAAGTGAACTATTCAGAAGAAATCTGATCTTTCCCTAAACAATTCTAAAGAAAACACACGCTTTGTAATTGAAAGATACTCAAAGAAAGAGACTAATACTTCAAAACCAAACAAAGCCAATGTGGCTAAAAGTAACTCAAAGAATGTCAAGCAGACTGTAAGCAGAGCAATATAGGCTCCAAAAGCTCAATCCAACTGATCAAAGAAAAACTGGGTCATCAAAAGATGACAAGACCCAATCCAAATAAGTTTACAAACAAGTTCACAACTTAGTAGTAGAGTACAATGTGAGAATTAGGTATTCTCGTAGGCTAGACACTGGTAGGGTGCGAGAATTTTGCACTGGATCTAACAACAGGGTGCAAAAATCAATGGTTTTCGCAAGCTGTAGAGTGGTACAGTGTGAGAATGTCTGTAATCAAAGAAAATTTTGAAAAAGGACAAGGAATCTAAGTGAACTTATAGATCCAGAGAGTCTGGATGGATGTCCCACAGACTCAAAAACCAGAAAACAAGCAGTAAAAGGAAGGGAAACTAGACTAACTAGGAAACAATCCATTCCCTAGTATGGTCGCCAATTTTGTTATCAAATAAATCGGTAGGTGCAAATACTAACTGATCTCCCTAGATCTACCTAGATCTAGAACAAAACACACAAGAACATGACGCTTTCCTTAAGTTTTAAATATTGAATTTACTAACTAAAGAGGGATAGGTGACATACCGTTTAAACGTTTCTTCCTCTCACCATCGCCATCCTAGCTCCGTTCCAATGCTCATACAATGATGAGCCTGTGAAAGAAAACAAACAACCAAATTGACAGTAATAGCATAAACTCAATATAAACCTATGTATGTGATCAAGGAATCATACAATAAAACACAACAAGCTTTATAGGAAAGAATCATATTACTGTATCATATTAAATGTTAAAAGAGATTACAACCATGGCCTTGATGTCATAAGGTCCCTTCCAACTATCCTTCATTCCCCACACACTTCCACTCCAATAATTCTGAGAGCATAGATCTGATAATATTCACAATCTATCTTGACAAAGGCAAAACTCAAAGACACTCCAACCAAGCTAATAATTCCAAGCCAAATCCAACTTAAATTTTCTCCATGAGAGCTCCTCTCCTTTTATAAGGTGAGGAGGTTAGGATGATCCCACTAAATCATTAAAGTGAGTAAGATCCAAACCATTCGGATGCCACCTCACCATGGAAGTTTCTCCTTCTAGAAGATTCGAGAAAACGCTCGTTTTTCCCATGTGTAAGCATTCTCGCACCTTGCTTATATAGCAACCTGTGAACCTCTCGCAACCCAACTATGGTGCAGCCTGCAAGAATCAGGCATTCTCACACCTTGCCTATATAGAAACCTGTGAACATCCTCTTTAATAGGGTTTTTACAAAGGAGAATGCAACTTCTTTTCTGAGGAAAAGTTCTTCTCCTTTCTTTCTTCAGGAACTCAGGCCACTGAACCCTCTGAAGAAAACATATAGGTTTACATAATTAACGGTCATAGGAATGAAGAAATTAATGTGTAACACACATGTCACTCATTTTTGGCATTTTTGGGTCATTTCAGGGACTAGTTAAAATGTGCCAAGTGGCAGTCCGTACAACCACATGTCAGATCATACGGTGACGTGGAAAACTGTATGTTGATGTGGTAGGTGATTTTATAGTTGGTTGATGTGGCCCAATGGTTGGCTGAAACGTGGCCCAGTCATGGGCTTCCACGTGGTAGTGGGAAAATTCCCAGTGAGTGCCCGAACGAATCTCAAAAAAATAAAAAAGGGATTGGCGGGTCTGCCAAATCTGGTGCCCAACGGTCATATATAAACCACTACTAATATTGGCAGAACCACCACGTATTAATATATATATATATAT
>ML792168.1:54674-66648 GCA_009831015.1 Picea engelmannii | reverse complement strand
GGGGAGGCCCATGGGCTCGACCCCGAGACCTTCCCCTTTATCTACGCCTTAAAAACTGCTTTGCCAACCACTAGGCCAACGACCTCCGTTGTTTACAAAGCCCGAAAATTTATTTAAATTTTGAATCCTCCTAGTGCTAGAGGGGAGGCACATGGGGGTACAACCGACATGTTTTATGAGGTATTTTCTTGGCATTCATTGCAGGTTTCAGGGCACAAAAACCGAGACAGAGTTTCTCTTGGGCCTAGGAGTTCCAAAGTTGGATTGAGGCATGGAGACAGTAATTTTTGGGTAATTCGACGCCACAAATTCAATGGTGTTGTATGTTTTCTAATCTAAGACAAAACTTCTGCAACTTGATTCCAGAATGAGGTATACTTATGTATTTTTCCAAATTCTTTTGTTGAGTTAATAAAATGTCCTACCCATTTGAGAGTAGGACTCAAAGACGTAGTCCACCAGGGAAAAACTCTGTTATCAAGTTTCCATGTTCAGATTTGATGCTTATGTCTCTTCATTATTTATATTTTCCTTCTGTAATGGTGCACTTTAATTTATGCTCATTTAGTACAATTCTTTATAAGTCACTTCGATGAAAATATCTTGGATCATGTTGGTATCAGAGAATTCATCTTTGATGTGAATTGTTGAGTGTGAATTCTTACTGGGACCAAGAATAATAAGGGTGAAGGAAATCTTAATACTTTCAATCCCGAAGTTGGTCGTGCATCCTGAAGGAAGAAAATGGCAGAAGAGGACAAGCACGATGAATAGGAGAAAAAAATCCATATGGTCTTTTATCGCATGTCAAAAATAGTCAAACAAATGCATGGAGACTACGAGAAGAGGATGAAGAAGAAAGGGAAGAAAAAGGAATCACAAGTTGATGATGATGCTTTGGTAAATCAAGGGGCTAGAGGATACCCTCCCGAGCCTCCATCTTCATCATCAAGTTCTAGTTCTTCATACTCTGAGAATTCTCATAATTCTCATCATTCTAGCCATAAAGCCTCTTTTAAGAAACCATTATTAAATCTTGATGTAAAATTTGCTTTACCTATGTTTAATGGAGATGCTAATCCTAAAAAGATATATAATTGGATTTGACAGGTTGAAGTATATTGCCATGTTCAACAAATTGATGAAGAGAAAGTTAAAGTGAAACTGACTTCTCTTCGGTTGGAAGGAATCACTCTCGTATGGAGGGAGAGAAAAATTCAGGACATAAGTAAGTGTGGTAATCTTCTTTCCTGATGGTTGGAATTTAAATCAGTGATAAGGAATCAATTTTATCCATTGGGTTATTTACATAAAACAATGATGGAATGGCAAACTTTAAGAAAAAGTAAAGGTCAAACAGTACAAAGTTTCACAAAATAATTTAGGAAGAAAGATCTTGCATTAAATATTCCTTTGGATTCTTATGAAACTTTAATGAAGTATATTGGCGCACTTTGCTGTCCCTCGACCAAGTTTTGAGGAAACATTGGTTGGGTTTGACCACTTTTGGACTTCACTAGGATGGTCAAAGATGGAGTGCCCAGGAGGAGCTGAGATCGTAGGATCTCACTTGTTTTGTGGACCCAACAAGGGGTTCATTAGGGTTTATGTAATGGATTATCGGATGTCGGCCCATGGGTTTACCCATGATTAGGACTTTTTGTAAGGAGTGTAAAAGAATAAATATGTAAGGATGTAATGTAGAAGTAGTAGTATGTATCTAAGTGCAAGAGAAAGTGTTAGCTAAGTGAAAATAGTTTAAGTTTCTTAGTGCAACAAACCATGTATGTAAGGATTTGTGCTTATTAGAGGAGTTGGCTCTGTGCCTTGACCTGATTTTGGAAAGGTGGATCTGGTGCACAGTGCGCAAATAACCTATCTGGTGTGAAGCTAACTTCGTGTCTTAGTGCACATGAGCAGATGAATGTAAGAGATTGAAGCATAATAATAGAAGAAGAAGCATTTGGTGGACGTAGCCCCACATTGGGGTGAACCACGCAAATCTTGTGTTGACGAGTTGCTTTGTGCTATGATGTTTATACTTTGAATCTGTTTAGTGCATTGAATGTTATGAATGTTAGATAGATCTATGGATTCTTAGTGCTTTATTGGTGAATGCTAGATATGATTCAATGCTATGTGCTATATGGTTAGATTTCTTAATCTTTAGTATTACTGCGTCGAACTGTACTTAGGGTTGATCTGCGATGTGAATAAGAATAATATATTAATGAATGTTTTTCCCAAGTACTTTGTGAAGTGTTGTAATCATAGATCTGTGTCCCAACTTGCTTATAGACACCTAAGTCATATAATCCTCCCATGCCTTTACCTTAGGTGAGACTCTGCCTGCTTCGTAGGTGTTTATGAAAGGGCCAGTAGTTAGGGTTTTGTTGGTGTGTTGTCGAAGCATTGAAACCTGGGTCTGCCCTTATGCCAACAAATGGTTCCATTTCCAGGACTGAAACTATGATTGTTGAACTGAAGTAAAAGAAAAGATAAGATTTCTGCGTAGATATTCTGTTGTAGTGCACAATACTCTACTTGACTTGTGAAACCTGGTGCTAGGAAAGAGATCCGATTTGAAGAAAGGAGGTAAGATCTTAAAGATTTGTGTTTTGATAAGAGTAAGTAAAGTGAAAATTTTTGTTTTGAAAGCACGGATCTAGGTATGTTTGATAGATTCTTTCCTAGTATGAAAGTTAGGGTATAGTTAGAAGAAATAGTTGATCTGAATAAAATTGATAGAACTAGATAAAGATATGTTATTCCTATGCACATAAAGAATTTTTGGACTAATAAGTGGATGCAGGAACCTAGAAAGAATTTTTGTAGATTGTAGGTCCAACACTGTGATCCTAGTGTGCAGTACAAGAAAAGTTGGGGAAATTATAAGAGAAAGAGAGGATTGACACTATGTTATAACTACATAAGATTGGGACATCTTGCTAAGGAATTACCTGGTGCATGTCCTATTTGTATTTATTGTACAATTGTTGGTCATGAGGTTGAGGATTGTCTAAGGATGATTGCTAAAGTTGAACAAATGAACATGAGTCAAGAGAATAAGATCATGTTAGAATATCAGAAAGAAAAATTCCAGACTACATTAGTATAGTTGAAAAAAACAATGAATGATCACAAAGATGTCAGTTTACCAGAAATCATGAAAGTAAAACAACGCATAGATACAAGAATAGGAGACTTCGACATAGACTATATTCTGGATGATGAAACACTAGTGAATATTATGCCAGAAAGCACTTGGGAAATTTTGGGAAAGCCTACTGTGGTACCTTCATTGGGAAGAATAGGTTTATTTAAAGGAAAGATGATAACCCCATGTGGAAGAGTTACTAGTGTACCTATTATCATCCATGGAACATAGAGAGAAGAAGAATTTGAAGTTATTAGGTTTGTTGAGAATAGCGCCCCTTTCCCAGTTTTATTAGGAAAGACTTGGATCAAGAAGGATCAAATCAGAAGGAAAGCAGAGGAAGAAGCTACATAAAAGAAAAATCAAGAACTAAGGGACTTCATAGCTAGAAAAGTAGATCGACTGATAGAATAACGAGAGGATAAGTCAAAGCAATAGAAGACAAGAGAATTATCTATCGGAGCGCAAGAAGGTTTGAAGGAACTATCCATGCAAAAAGAAAGTATATCCACCCAGGAATCAGTAAGGGAAGGGATATTAAATTCAAATCCTTTGAGAGTACTTCAACAGTGCGAAGTCACTACACTAGGAGAAGATAAGAATAAGAACGGAAAGAGGAATCCATAGACTTAGATCACAGGAAAGAAGGAAAGGAATCTCAATAAGAAGAAATACAAGTTAGAAAAGCTACAAGAAGTTACAGAGAATACTTCGCAGGAGGCAGGTTTTCAAAATTTGAACCTCACTGGAACAAAAAAACCAAGAAGAATGGGACTTCACCTCGTCGAATCTATATAATTGTTGGAGGTACCCCGACCATTAGAAAAACATTCTGAATGGATAGGGAACAAATTTATGGGTTGACAGATCACCGTTAGACATTGAGACCACACCATAACAGACAAATTCGCATTGATGGAAGCGACCATACCCGTTGGAGGAATTTGTTACGACGATCGCTTATTTAACCTGTCCAATGCTATGTCGGGACCACTTTTTCACCATATGTGATTAAAGTTGCTAACATAAAACTAATTGTGTTGAGTTGTGCTATCATACCTCGCCATTTGTTCTTTACCCCGCTATCTATTCACCTACCCCGACCTATTTGCTAACAATGAGAATGTCAACCGAGCGTACTGAGCTAGAGAAGTCATTCGAAGAAGTTCTGAAGAAATTTATGTCTGATAAAGTTAGGTTTGAAGGAATACAGGCATCGTCGACCAAGGGACTACAGGCCCCTCCCTCGACTGAACTTCGATCGAAACGTGCCAACTCCGTGACCAAGAAGAGAAGTAATCGTCGCAATGATCTGGATAACATGAAGTAGATCCAGTCGATCTTACCTAATTACATCTCGCCTTTGGTTGGCATGGTTAACCGTGAAAACATCCCATAAGACTTTGAGTACATTTTGATCACTGCGTACATCCCAAAGGGGATCTGTGTAGAAGGAATCCAATTGGGACAAATCCCATCTCTGAAGAATAATGATTTCAACCTCGGAGACAGAAAGAACTATGCGATGCTCACACCGCATAGATACCTGATGAAGACGACTGGGAAGAAGGATCACATAGTCTCCCAATCTTGGATAAAGGAGATCACGCATTCCACAATATTGAACGTCATGAAGATCCCTCATTTTGGCCGACATAAGGAGGTTAACACTTGCATTAAAATCGTCTTGTCATGCTATCATGGAGGATACCTATGGCTCGAGAGGTGCATTACTATGGATTCAACGCTGATCCACCTGATCGTAGGACTAATCATGTAGATACCTAACCCTCAACAGTTCTACCCAGGGAAGGCTTCAGACCACTCCTTGGAACAATGCATTAAGGAGGCCTACGACGAAGTTCAGAAGGGGAAGCAAGGCTTGAAGGTAGCCTCTATCGAGGATGTCATAGTGCGCCTTGCTTGGCAAATTATAACTGGAAAGATTGTCAGGAATAATCGCCCCATGCAGGTCACTAGGTTCATGGTGGACCTCGCAGGAAAGTGCATGGAGAGGATGCAAATGAATTGGTTGAGCTACCTCATCAACGAGCTTGAGAAAGACTGTCGTGAAGTGCGGGATCAAGTGTATGAGTTCCATTTCAACTAGTTACTAGTGTTGATCTCATTTTTCTCTTGGAAAATGTCGAAAGGAGATACCTTCCCAAAGATTGAACTATCAGAGCCATTGGCATATAGATTTTCCACCCTATGGTACAAGAATGATATGTCCAAGAAATGGAAGTCGAACGTAGTGTTCCATGCCTACTATCAGCAGCTGAAGGTTTCCATTGAATCATTCCCTCGCATGACATCGTGAACCTTGCACTAGTACAGACTGATTTCTAAGTTCCATGCAGATCGACATTTCATATATATTATTGCATGCAGGGATGAGAGAAAAGAATAATTACATTCCTATTGCAAATTGACCAACGAGGACATGGAACAAATCACCAAGGAATGGCCGACGGAGTTCATTGTACCCATTGCAGAAGAAAAACTCTATGATGCTGACATTATAGGAAGTCCCTTGGTCACCTGGGCCGAGCATATTGGACAGACCAACGCGAAGAAGAAGAAGAAAAAGGAGGAAGTCCAAGACATAGAAACTGATGAGGAGGATAGCACCCTAGAGGAAAATGGATCTGGCTCACCCGTAGGAGGAGGAGGAGAGGAAGTAAATAAAGAAGTAGGAGGGGAAGAAGGAGAAAAACAAGGATAAGGGGAAGCTACACCGCCGAAGGATCCCCTACCGAGACAAAAGCATCGAAGAAGAGGAAGGTTTCTCCACAAAAACCCATGGCCAGAAAGAAAACCTGCACCAGTAAGCCCCATATGGAGGCCACACTCATGGAGGATGACATCGGCCTAGTCCATGGAGAAATGGAGGGTTTGTCTAAGGACATCTTTTAGAGATATGGCGTGAAGCAAGAAGAGCTGTATGAAAGAGTTGAGAAGGAATTGAAGGAAATACAATGAGCCATTCAATTGAGCCGCGTAGTGCCTACTGCGCCTTCATCATCATAAACCATAGAGTTGGGGGATGAGCCAACCCAATTTTGAATACTGGTAGATGCAACAGAGGATCAGCTCCAGAAAGTTCAAGAAGAAAAGGAACAGGCTAGAGAAGCCCTGAATAAAGAGAAAGAAGAGACCTTGGAGCAACTACGAGTAGCACGGTATTGTGTGACCGCTTATGAGAATGAGAGGGATGAATTCCAGGTGAAACTCAAATAAGACAAGGAGAAGATATAGAGGAAAAAGGACCAACTTCTCGTAGATCAGATTGCACTCAAAGAATTTGTGAGAAAAGCACTTCGCTCTGTGCCAGGCTTGACATAGGAGGAACAAGAGGTAGTTGAAGTTCATGTGAAGAAGCTTGTTGAGGCCATCCATCAACTTCAAGCAAGGGTAATGGAGTTGGAGATCCAAGTAGTACCAAGTACTCCGCAAGAAGTGTGCGACCAAAGGGAAGAAGCCGCTAAGCGTGCAGTAGGAAGGATTAGGGACCTTGCCTAATAATGAAAGAAGTTAAGCAGCAAAAGTGCACAGAATTACGAATGCCTCATGGAAGATCCATAGCTTAGGAAGCTAGAAGCATAGCTATAGGAGCTGTAGCAGTAGGCACTGAAAGTTCAAGCATAGATGAAGTCACTCACTATGGTTGAGAGAATGAAGAGATAACAACAACAACGTGTGGCCCAACAACATATTACTGCCATCAAGGGAAGAGTCATGGAGGTTACACAAAGACTACAACCGGTGCAGGACGAAGCCTGCACAATGTTTGAAGAAATCGAATGACAAGGATTGCAGTTGGACCAAGTGGTTGTGACAGTGGAACAACCCCCAGAAGGGCTTGTTACTAAGCAAGTACTCTAGGAAATTGCTTAGTAGGAGGCTCAGGTGAAGCAATAGGTTGAGGCAGCTCGAGCTAAGCTCGAGGCCTTCAAAGCAGTGTTTCCCAAATATGAGTGACTCGGGATGAGTCACAGGTGAGTGCTAGGGGCATGTTGGCCCTCGACCAAGTTTTGAGGAAACATTGGTCAAGTTTGACCACTTTTGGACTTCGATAGGCTGGTCGAAGATGGAGCGCCCAAGCAAAGCTGAGATCGCGATATCTCACTTGTTTTGTGGACTCAGTAAGGGGTTTATTAGGGTTTATGTAATGGTTTATGGGATGTCATCGCATGGGTTTACCCATGATTAGGCCTTTTTGTATGGAATGTAAAAGTATAATTATCTGAGGATGTAATGTAGAAGTAGTAGTATGTAGCTAAGTGCAAGAGAAAGTGTTAGCTAAGTGCAAATAGTTTAATTTGCTTAGTGCAACAAACCGTGTATGTAAGGCTCTGTGCTTATTAGAGGAGTTGGCTCTATGCCTTGACCTGATTTTGGGAAGGTGGATCTGGTGCACATTGTGCACATCACCTGTTCGGTGTGAAACTGGATTTGTGGATTAGTGCACAAGAGCAGATGAATGTAAGAGAATGAAGAAGAAGCAGTTGGTGGATGTAGCCCCACACTGGGGTGAACCACGTAAATCTTGTGTTGATGAGTTGCTCTGTGCTATGATGTTTATACTTTGAATCTATTTAGTGCAATGAATGTTATGAATGTTAGATAGATCTATGGATGCTTAGTGCTATATTGGTGAATGCTAGATCTGATTTAATGTTATGTGCTAGATGGTTAGAGTGATTAATCTTTAGTATTACTGGGTCAGATTGTACTTAGGGTTGATTTGCAATGTCAATAAGGCTAATATATTAATGAATGTTTTTCCTAAGTAATATGTGAAGTGTTGTAATCATATATCTATGTCCCATCTTGGTTACAGACACCTGAGTCCTGTAACCCCCCCTGCCTCTACCTCGGGTGAGACTTTGCCTGCTTCGCAGGTGTTGCTGAAAGGGCCGGTAGTTAGGGTTTTGTTGGTGTGTTGTCGAAACATTGAACCCTGGGTATGCCCCTGTGCCAACACACTTCACAGTTATATTCGTAATTCTTTTCTATTGTTTAACCCCATTAGTATTGACGAAGTTTGTGTGCAAGCCACTCACCTTGAGAATAGGGTAAAGGATTTTCAAGAAGATCCCACAAACAAAACTTCCAGTCTCCCACATAATCCATTTAATCATTTTAAAAGGAAGGAAAAGAAGACTGCCATAGTAAAGAGAGAAAAAGGAAATCCATCTTGCACTCATTGTAAGAAAAGTGGTTATGATGATGAACATTGTTGGAAACTACATCCATAGAAGAGACCAAAACATTTCGATGGAAAGGGGAAGACAAAAATCGTTGCTACAGTGCAATAATATCTTGGTTTGATTCAAGAGATGAAGGAAAGATCAAAGCGGTTGGAGTACAAGGTAAAGATTCCCTTCATGCTAGTTCAAATTCCAATAATGAATCTCATGATGATGAATGAAAGAGGAATGAATTATTTCATATAAGAGTTGTATCTAAACAGACTAAGATAGATACATTGTTTGATCTAGGTTCCCAAGTAAACTTGATATCTAAATCACTTGTCAAAAAGATGGGTCTTGAAATGAAACCACATCCAAAACCTTATCCTCTTGGTTGGGTATGTGATAAATAAAAACTTAATTTCACCAAACAATGTAGGGTCATATTTTCTATTGATTCAAAGTTGATTGATGAAGTGGATTTGGATGTTGTATCACTTGATATATGTGGCATAGTGTTGGGGAGTCTTTATCTTTATGATAGAAAAGAAGTCTTCTTTCATCATGTGAACAAATACCACCTTACTAAGGGGGTAGTGGAATATAGTGTTAGAGCTTGCAGCATGAGGGTAATCACAACACTTGTTAGTGCAGGTCAAATGAAGAGACTCATAAACACTAATAAGATATATGTACTCATGGCCGTAAGGGAGAAGGATTTCGGAACATCCAACGCTTTCCAAGAATGTGACCCTTCTCATAAGAAAGAACTAATTGATAATATTTCTATGTATGATGATATTTTCCAGGAACAAGATGGATTACCTCCTAAGAGGGAAATCCAACATGAAATACATCTTCAGCAGGATTCTCCTCTTCCTAATGTGGGCATGTACAAGATGTCAGTTGTAGAGATGAAAAAGATCAAGAAGCAGGAACAAGGCTTATTGGATCAAGGGGTCATCAGGCCCATCTCATCTCCTTGTAGTTCTCCGATCATGATGGTGCCAAATAAATATGGCACATGGTGAATGTGTGTCAATTATCAGGCCTTAAATAAAATCATGGTGAAAAATCGATACCCTCTTCCTCGTATAGATGATTTACTTGATCAGTTAAAGAATGACGTTTATTTCACTAAGTTGGATTTGCGTAGTGGATACCATCAGATTAGGGTTGCAGAACATGATGCATGGAAGACTTTCTTTAAAACCAAACATGGATTGTTTGAGTGGTTAGTACTTATGCCGTTTGGGATTTGTAATGCTTCGACAACTTTCATGCATGTGTTGAATGATGTATTCAGGCCTTTTCTAGAAAATTTTGTGATTGTATATTTAGACGACATTCTTATTTTTAGCAGGACTTGAGATGAGCATGTGAGGCATGTAAAGAAAGTATTGGATACTTTTCAAAGGGAAATTTTATATGTAACATTGTCCAAATGTGAATTTGGTAAGACTGCACTTGTGTACTTAGGTCATATTGTAGGAGGAGGACAATTAAAAATTGATCCTTCCAAGAATGATGTAATTGTAAATTGGCCTGAGCCCAAAAGTGTAATCGATATACAGATCTTCTTAGGTGCAATCCAGTATTGGAGGAGGTTCATTTCAAACTTCAATTTTTTGTGTTCAGATTTGATGCTTATGTCTCTTCATTATTAAGCTTTTCCTTCTTTAATGGTGCACTTTAATTTATGCTCATTTAATACAATTCTTTATAAGTCACTTCGATGAAAAGATCCCAGATCATGTTGGCATTAGAGCAGTAATATTTGACATGAATTGTTGAGTGTGAATGCTTACTAGGGCCAGGCATAAGTAGGGTGAAGGAACTCTTAAGACTTTCAATCCTAAAGTTGGCCATTCATCTTGAAGGAAGAAAATGACAGAAGAGGACAAGCGTGATGAATAGGAGAAAAAATTCCATATGGTCTTTTATCGCATGTCATAAATGGTTGAACGAATGTATGGAGACTAATAGAAGAGGATGAAGAAGAAAGGGAAGAAAAAGTAAGAACAAGTTGATGATGATGCTTTGGTAAATCAAGGGGTTGGAGGAGACCCTCATGAGCCTCCATATTCACCATCAAGTTCTAGTTCTTCTTGCTCTGAGCATTCTCATCATTCTCATCATTCTAGCCATAAATCCTTTTTTAAGAAACCATTATTAAATCTTGATGTAAAATTTGCTTTACCTATGTTTAATGGAGATGCTAATCTTGAAAAGATAGATAACTAGATCTGACAGGTTGAAGTATATTTCCATGTTCAACATATTGATGAAGAGGAACTTAAAGTGCAACTGGGTTCTCTTCAGTTGGAAGGCATCGATCTCGTATAGCAGGAGAGAAAACTTCAAGACAAAAGTAAGTGTGGTAATCTTCTTTCCTCATGGTCGGAATTTAAATCAACAATAAGGAAGAAATTTTATCCATTGGGTTATTTACATAAAGCAATGATGGAATGGAAAACTTTAAGACAAAGTAAAGGTCAAAGTGTACAAAGCTTCACAAAATAATTTAGGAAGAAAGCTCTTGCATTAAATATTCCTTTGGATTCTTATGAAACTTTAATGAAGTATATTGGCACACTTCAAAGTTATATTCATCATACTTTTCTATTGTTTAATCCCACCAGTCTTGACGAAGTTTGTGTGCAAGACACTCACCTTGAGAACAGGGGAAATCATGTTCAAGAAGATCCCACAAAGAAACCTTCCAGTCTCCCACATAAGACATTTAAGAAGTTTAAAAGGAAGGACAATAAGACTGCCATAGTAAATAGAGAATAAGGAAATCCATCTTGCACTCATTACAAGAAAAGTGGTCATGATGATGAAAACTATTGGAAACTACATCCAGAGAAGAGACCGAAACAGTTCGGTGGAAAGGGGAAGAAAAAAATCGTTGCTACAGTGCAACTGTTACACATTATTTTTGTCATCCCTATGACCATTAATGATGTAAACCTATCTGTTTCCTTCAAAGGGGTTAGTGGCTTGAGTTCCTGAAGAGAGAAGGGAGAAGAACTTTTCCTGAGAAAAGAAGTTGCATTTTCCTGTGTAAAAACCTTATAAAAAAGGAAGTTCGCAGGCTTCCTATGTATTAGGGTGCGAGAATGCCTGATTCTCATAGGCTGCACCATATCTAGGGTGTGAATAGTTCACATGTTGCACTATAAGCAGGGTGCAAGAATGCTTACATGTGGGAAAAACAAGAGTTTTCTCGAATCTTCTAGAAGGAGAAACTTCCATGGTGAGGTGGCATCCAAATGGTTTGGATCTTACTCGCTTTCATGATTTAGTGGGATCATCCTAACTTCCTCACCTTATCCTCTTCAACTTATAAAAGGAGAGGAGCTCTCATGGAGAAGGGGTTCTTGAGCTTAAGTTGGTTCTTGAGATTTGTTAGCTTTGGTTGGCTTGGAATTATTAGCTTGGTTGGAGTGGCTTTGAGATTTTCCTTTGTCAAGATAGATTGTGAATATTATCATATCTATGCTCTAAGAATTCTTGGAGTGAAAGTGTGTGGGGAACGAAGGACAGTTGGAAGGGACCTTACGACATCAAGGCCATGGTTGTAATCTCTCTTTCACATTTAATATGATACAGTAATATG
>ML792168.1:37475-47589 GCA_009831015.1 Picea engelmannii | reverse complement strand
ATATATATATATATATATATATATATATATATAAGTTAGATTGGCGGGTCTGCCAAATCCGACAGAACCTCGCCAAATCTGGCGCCCAACGATCATATGTAAACCACTGCTAAGATTTTTGGAACCACCATGTATATTGTATATATATATATATATATAAACAACAACACAAAAGGGGAGGCCCATGGGCTCGACCCCATGACCTCCCCCTTTATCTATGCATTAACAAATGCTTTGCCAACCATTAGGCCAATGACCTCCTTTGTTTACAAATCCCAAAAAAATATTTAAATTTTGAATCCACCTAGATCTAGAGGGGAGGCACGTGAGGGTATGACTAACATGTTTTATGAGGCATTTCCTTGGCATTTATTGCAGGTTGCAGGGCATGGAAACTAAGACAAAGTTTCTCTTGGGCCTGGGAGTGCCAGACTTAGATTGAGGCGTGGAGAATGTCATTTTTGGGTAATTCGATGCCACAAATTCAATGGTGATGTTTGTTTTCTGATCTGAGACAAACATCTGCAACTTGATTCTAGAATGAGGTATACTTATGTATTTTGCCAAATTCTTTTGTTGATTTAATAAAATGGCCTACCCATTTGAGAGCAGGACCCAGAGACGTTGTCCACTAGGGACAAACTCCGTTATCAAGTTTTTGCATTCAGATTTGATTCTTATGTCTCTTCATTATTGAGATTTTCCTTCTTTAATGGTGCACTTTAATTTATACTCATTTAATACAATTCTTTATAAGTCACTTCGATGAAAATATCCTGGATCAACACTTCACCAAATGGATGTTAAAAGTGCGTTTCGTAATGGATATTTGAAAGAAGAAGTCTATATGGCTCAACCCCCAAGATTTGAAGTTAAATGGAAAGAGAACATAGTATACAAATTGATCAAAGCCTTATATGGTTTAAAACAAACACCCGGAGCATGAAATGCCAAAATGGAAGAATACCTTAAGCATGTTGATTTTCCTCACAATGAGTCTAATGGTACATTTTATTTTAGGATGCAAGGAAAAAAATTGGTGATCATTTTTCTATATGTTGATGATTTAATCATTAGAGGAAATCATGAAGTCCATATTCAACAGGTAAAACAAGAACTTCACAAAGGATTCAAAATGAATGACTTAGGGCCACTTCTATACTATGTTGGAGTGGAAGTTTCTCAACATACTCATCATATCTTCCTTAGTCAAACCAAGTATGAAAAATAAATGTTGAAGAAGTTTGGCATAGAGGATTGCAAACCCTCTCTTATACCTATTCATCAAAACTTATAATTTCAAAATTTGAAGGGGGGGAATTGGTGAGCAACACTAAATATAGACACTTAATTGGAAACCTCATTTTCTTGACAAACACTCGCCTAGATTTGTCATATGCAGTCAGTATTCTTTCCAGATTTATGCAGGAAACTCTAGAAAGTTGTTGGAATGCAGGAAAAAGGGTCCTTAGGTACATTCAAGGTACAAAGGATTATGGTATACTTTATAAGAATAATGAGAATTTTACACTGGTTTGTTATTCAAATGCAGATTTTGTAGGTGATATTGATGATCAAACATCAACTTTAGGTTATTTGATGAATATGGGTCCAGAAGCAATTTCTTGGAGTTGTAAAAAACAGGCTACAGTGGAAAATTATTCAGTAGAGGCTGAATATATTTCAACTTGTGAAGAATCATATGAAATTGTCTAGCTACACAAGATTTTATAGGACCTTGGCACTATTCAGAAAACACCAACCATTTTATAGATTGATAACTATTCAACAATAATGATGGCTAAAATTACAATATTTAATTTTGAGACTAAGCATGTCAACACTAAGTATCATTTCACCAGAACACTCATCAATAATGATATCATCAAGCCATAGTATTGTCCATCTGAAGATCAAACTTCAAATATTTTTACCAAGCCTCTTGGTAGAATAAAGTTCACTAAGTTTAGAGATGAACTTGGTATTTGTAAAAATGAACTTTTAGATTAAAGGGGGGGATATTAGTCTCATAATCCTAAAGTTCTATAGTTTCATTATTTTCCTAGTTTAAATATTTTTAGAAATTAGTTTATTCCTAGTTTGTTTGGATAATGACACTTATCTTCTATGTAAAAGACACTTATCATACTCATGTGATTATGTGATTTTTTTTTTCTCCTAGAATTTAGTTTAGAGTTGAGCAATATAAACTAGCTCTTTCTTCAAGTGAGGTGAAGGAGTTTTTTAGTCCTCACCACTCTTTGTAATTGTTCTTTTTATATTAATGAAATTATGTGTTTGAGGACACTTGGTAAAATTTATCAAATTGGAAGTTATGATATAACTTCAATGGGAGAGGTATTAGAGGTAGAGGAAGAGTGAACGTTACATGAGGACTATCTAGCAATGTAAGGACGATGAAATGAATAGAAATGAATTTTCCAGAGGAGGTAATAGTGTTGGTATATGTAGAGGTTTCAAAATAAGCAAATGTAAGTATATCTTTGTTTTCTACAAATGTGGAGTAGAAGGACACAAGGCATCTGAATGTCTGGAGAAACATTGTATGAGGAGAAAAAAAGAGTCCAAGTCTCATATCATTGAATAAGATGAGGTATTAGTTTTTGGAGATAATTTTGTGGTGCTTCAACATGAACAAAGTGAAACTTTTATTTTTAAGAGGGTGTTAGTCAAGCTCGAGAAGAATACCATGGAACAATCTGGAGAAAGGAAGAGTGTTTTTAAAACCAACTGCAAATTTTAAGGTAAATGAAACAATTTGATCATAGATGGAAGAGGTACAAAAAAATGGTGTCCATAGACATGATTAATAATCTAAAATTAAATTCATTATTCATCCCAATCCATATTGGGTTTAATAGCTAAAGAAAGATCAACAAGACATTGTGAAATAACAATGTTTGTTGATTTTTTGTATAAGAAAATTTAGTGGCTAGGTATTGTATGATTTGGTTGAGATGGATGCATGCTAAGTGCTAATTGGAAGCTCCTCAGAAGAACATTGTTGTTTGATAAGAATTTTTTCAATGATAGCATGGAAAATACCCATGATATTGATGAGGATGGACATTATTACATATTGGAGCCTATAATGGAGAATGGGACTGCAACAATGAATAGTAGTGATAACAAAGGTGTTGGAAATAGTAGAAGTTGAGTAGTATTTTTCTCAACCAAATATATTTTAAGAGAACATAAGAAAGAAAAAAAAATAGCCATAATTCCAAAGAAAGTCCATGAAGTTAGGGAAAACTTATCAATGAGGATTCAATCATTGTTCATTAAGTTTTAATAGATTGTTTCAAATGACATGTTGGTTGGAATTCCTCCCATAAGAATTATTTACCATTAGATCTAATTGATACCAAGATCAAGTCTACTTAATAAATTCCTTTGTTAAATGATTCCCATGGAGGGTGAAGAAGTAAATAAGTAGGTGGGAGAATTACTTAATACAGGGATGACACAAGAAAGCTTAAGTATGTGTGTTGTACTAGTAGTATTGGCACCCAATATTGGTGGTGAATGGGGAATGTGTACTAATTCATGTGCTATCAACAATAGGGAAAATTTTAGCGACTAAATTTCATGCTTGGGATGATTTCTTTCCCAGAGAAAGATTCACCAATTTTTCATTTTTTCTAAAAATGTTTTTCCCAAATTATATAAGATAATATTCTTTTTCTCTAAAACTTTCCAAAAATTTGTAAAAACTATATAAAATCTTTAGAAACTTGAATAAATTTACAAAAATATCACCAAACATTTTATAGTTGCCAATTTAAGAATTAGTTAGAATAACCAAGGTTTCTACACTTTAAGATAAGTATGGATCCTTAAAATTTTCCATGATCAACATGATCACTATCAAGCATCAATTTCCCTTAATAAAGACGGAGGACCTCATGGATTGTTTCAGTGGAGTGTAGTACTTTTTAGAGATATGTTTGAAGAGTGGATACCATCAAATTTGGATAAGATAATGTGCCAAGTGGAAGACAACTTTCAAGATGAAGGATGATCTATTTGAATGGTTGGTTATGCCATGCATATTAACAAATGCACCTAGTACATTTTTGAGGTTGATGAATGAAGTCTTGAAGATATTTCTTAGAAATTTTTTCATCATATATCTTGATGACATTTTGATTTTTCACAGGTCAAAAGAAGAGTATTTGGAACATGTGGAGAAAGTGTTGGAAATGTTGGAGGAAGAGAAGTTATTAATTAATTTGAAGAATCCATTATTTTTTTACAAGAAGAGCTAGTTTACTTGGGTTTTGTAGTTTCTAAGGAAGTATTGAAAATGGACCTTGGATAGGTAAAAGCCATTGTGGATTGGCCGATAAATCGATGTACTTTTGATGTGAGGAGTTTCCATGGCTTGGATAATTTTTACTGAAAGTTTATTAGAAACGTTAGTGGGATTTGTGCATCACTTATTGAGTGTATGAAGAAAGGATATTTCCAGTGGAAAACAAAAATAGTGAATTCATTTGAAAAATTGCATAAGAAGGTAACCTAATAGATAGTATTGGTACTCATAGATTTTAGCAAGGTGTTTCAAGTGTTAAGTTTCAAATGAAACTCTATGTGACTAATGTTTTAGATCTGGAAAATGCTTCCTAGTGAACTAACAATAAAACCCTAGATGTTATCACTGAACAATTTTACATTTAAAATTGTTGGATACAAATATTTGTAGTAGAGACACCAAATATTAGAGATGAATCATCAACACATATGAGACATAATATTTATATTCTATAACTTTACGAAAATTAGAAATCCTAAGGGAAAATACAACCCTCCCAACTAATAAAAATATCGCCAAATCTGAGGACAAAACCCGTCCTCTCAACCAATATAATTTCTCCAAAACCTAAGGACAAACTTTTCCTCCAATAATCATACAAATAAGGAAACCAAACCTCACCAGTTTACTGGAAACTTCCTCTGCCCACAAATCTACTATAGACCACCTATACCACCTACTAACATCACATATCACCCTCTACAGACGTGCTCCTGCCCATAAAAATATGTACATGATTATCCTTACAAAAACCTTCATACATACAAAATTTTCTCCATTGCAACCCCTATATATGTGATTGTGCCCACTACAACATGTGTACATACACGACTGTGCCCACCTGCAACCCGAATATGTACACGACTATGCCCACCTGCAACCCACATACATATGTGACTGTGCCTCCTTGCAACCCATGCATGTACATGACTATCCCTACCTGCAACTCATGTGCATATATATAAAAACCTTGTACGAACACCTCCGTACAATTCTCTACCCGCGACTTCTCTTCCTTTATGATGATTTTCCACCCTAGCAGAATTTCCCTTATGGAGATCACCAAACCTCCCAGCACAAGTGTAGACTTAATTATGCTAGGTCCATCATGTATCCACACAATATATACACAATATTAAATGTCACAATGACCTCTCTCTTATTTATACAAGTCTAGGGGTTAGCTTGAGAATCCCCTGCACAAAGTCAACACCAAATTAGACTTTCATTTGGGTGTGAAACCCTATCACAAACCCACAAATCCTATTGCCAAATCCATGAAGCCTCAACTGCATTCCAAGGGGTTTTCACCAAAATGAAAGTGTGATGTGGTGCTCAGGATGATCCCCACATGCCCAACACCTAGGTCCGTGTGATAATACCTGCCCGACGAAGCAACAAAACATCAAGACTCTCTCTTAGCAAGGGATGTATTCTCACCTCTGATCTGGATTTATGAGAAAAATGAAATGAATAACAAATGAAATGCAATAACACATAGGTACAAAGAAAAACAATAGATATCCACTGAACAATAACTTCTATTGAATAAATAAAATAGGCTGAAATTGTAAAATTGCAGAATTGAAAACAACTTGCTCGAATGGTGGTAGCTATCTCTAAGAAGAGATGTGGTTGCTATGCACATTTGTCTAAAAAAAATGATTAGAATGAGGCTACAAAGACCTTTTTAACATTACTCATGAATTTCAAAACCATAGACATCCAAAAACCTTACCTTGGGAGATGAAATACCAAAAGTTATGTGGGCCCCGATGGGTAAGTTGGTACCTCAACTTCCCAGGGTTGTAACTTTTTCATACGACCTCCATTTTAGGCATGTGATAGCCCATTGGAAAGGTATTTTTGAGAAATACACATTATGCCATCAAACTTTGGCTCCATTACCATTTTATTGTGGCAAGCTAAAAAAACACTGTTTAGGGCCCCAAAATGGCCCTGGAAGTACAAAAAGATGTATTGACATGAAAAATTCCAAAATAAGCCAGTTGGAATAGGTGGGCGACCACCAATATCCACCTAGATTTTGTGTAGGGATTCAATATATCATTAGAAGTGCATAACACACAATTACAAAGAAATAACATCATTATAGAGAAATGTGTTGAACTAAAAAATGTCAAGAGGAGCAAGTTGGAATAGGTGGGTGGCCACCAATATCCACCTGGATCAGTCCTCCCACCTTAGGAAGAAATGGTCTCCATTTCATTGAGTGTGCCCATTATATGAGGAAAGTTATGTTGTATTTGGTCTCAAGTGAGCCACTTTCCTTGGTGCAGGAGTTGCCCTACCTTGACAACCTAATAAAGCTAGATCCTCTGGTGGAAAGTGCCCTTGACTTGTGTGTCCACTATTTGATCAGTGGATGTTTGTTCCATGTATTTAGGGTTGAGATTTGTTTGTGTCATCTATTCTACTATCTCCAAGGTGTCCAGTAATGGTGGAAAATATGGCCATAGGAGGTCCACAATGAACACTGGGTGCAAGCCAAGGAAGGGGGGAGTGTTGAGCTCAAAAGCATTGTCACCCACAACCTTGGTGATAGTGTAAGGCCCATAGAGAAGTGGAAAAAGTTTCCTATGGGGATCTGGAAGGCATTCTTTATGCAAATGTAACCATACCTTGTCTCCCACCTGAAACTTATGCGATACCTAGTGTTGATCATGGATCTTCTTGTACTTAGCATTGTTTTTTTGAAAAATCTCATGGACCTCTTAGAAGATGTGCTAAATCTGCTCAATGAATATGGTGGATTTGTCAACCTCAGACTGAACATGGGAAGATTTTGTTTATGTGGTTGCAAGAGGTAGTGCAACATCAATAGGACCCAAGGGTTGGAATCCTAGCCCCAACTAAAATGGGCTATGGTTGGTGGAGCTAGGGAGAGCACTATTTTAGCTGTGTTGAACATAATGAAAAATCTCATCCCATGTACATGAATGATTAGAGTTATACATATGCAGGATGTGAACAATCATCTGATTGATGACCTCTGTTTGGCCATCGGTTTGAGGGTGGAAGGAAATGGATTTAGTGAGCTTGTTGTCCAATAATGACCAGAGAATCGACCAAAATGTGTTGAGGAACCTGTTGTCTCAATCAAATATGATGGTCTGTAGTATCCCAAAATGTACCCACACTTGTTTGAAGAAGATCTTGGCATTATATTTTGCTGTGATTCTCTTCTTCCAGGCTATGAGAATGCCCATCTTCGAAAACCGATCAACCACCACAAATATGCAATCATTGCCTTTCTTGGTGGATAGAAGGACAGACATGTAATCCATTGAGATGGATTCCCAAGGCTTCTCAGGAGTAGGAAGAGGGGCGTATAAGCCTTAATTCTTGATGGTTGGCTTGGAAATGACACAGGAAGTGAAATATTTGATATATTTGCTGACGTCCTGTCAAAATTTTGGCCAATAAAATGTATTTGTAGAATGACCACAATTTTATCCACACCAAAATCTCCTACCATTCGACTATAATGAGTCTTCGAAATCATCTTTGCACGCTTGATTGCAGAAACACATAGGTGTCCCAGATGACATAACATTCCATTATGAATGTGAAAATCAGTGACCTCTGTTCCTGTACCCAAGAGTTGATAGGTGGTGGTGAAGTTGGGATCTCGTCGTTAAAGTTGGGGCCACTCACATGCCGCATGCCCACAAGAATGGAACATGGTGGTGACTGTAGCCATGGGAGGTTAAATGAGGCAGTCAGTAACACGATTTTTGCTCCCTGTCTTATACTTAATGTTGAGATGGATCTGCTGGAGGTATGTGGACCACTTTTGATGGCGGTTGTTCTGGAACTTCCCCTATGTCTATATGAAATGAAGAGGCTTGTGATTAGTGTGGATGGTTGTCTCCTTTCCCAGATTGTAATGTTTCCATTGATGATAGGATTTCACAATGGAATACATTTCCTTGTCATAAGTGGGCTATTTCCGTATGGTATCTAAGAGTGTATCACTATGGTATGCTATTGGATGACTGTGTTGAGTGAGAACTACGCCTACAAGATAGTTGGATGCATCATTCTCAATCTCGAATGGTTGTTTCATATCGGTTAATGAGAGTAATGGAGCTGAGCACAAGAGATTATTTAGATCATCAAATGCTCATTGTTGTTCCTTCCCCCATGTGAAATTTTCCCTACCACCTCCCTTGGTTACTTGGTTGAGGTCCCATGAAATATGGAATAATACCAACATGAACCATCGGTAGAAGTTGACAAGTCCCAAGAAGCTCTAAAGCTCAGTTAGTGTGGTCAGGGATGGAAAGTCACAGATGACTTGGATCTTAGTTGGATCCACATGCACCCCATGCTCATCATTAATGTAGCCCATGTATTGGACCATGTTCATTCCAAAGGAGAATTTTTGCAATTTGGAATATAGCTTGTGTTGTCGCAGAGTGCTCAAAACCTATTGAATATGCTACATGTTCTCCTCCCTGAATTGGGTACCGGTTACTGACTGTGATTTTTTTTAATGCTCTATAATCAATGTAGATCCACCATGTCCCATCTTTCTTCTGCACCAATAAAATTGGGCTTGCGCAAGGGGAGGAGGTGGGTGTGATGTGCCCCTTTTGAATAAACTCTTATATCTGACGTTTGATTTCATCATTTTTTATCAGCGAGTGATGATAGAATGGTCCATTAGGTAGAGGTTCACTGGGGGTTATATCAATTGGATGCTTGACTTGGCAATGCGTCGGTACCCTGGTGGGTGAGGAGAAGATGTCCACTTTTTTCTGTTGCAAAGAAAGGCTCTGTGTAGAGGTCACAGATGTGGCAGTGACCTTCTACCTACTGTGAGAATGGATAAAAAATAAGAAGAACTTATCGGTTTGTGAAATGACCTTACTGCATTTCTTAGCAGAGATTAAAGAAATAGTGGTAGGCGACGCTACCTCTGGTATCCTGTACAATTGTCTACCCAAAGTAATAATAACACTATGGGGTCTAGACTCATACAAAACATGTCGCTTCCACAAATATGGTTGTCCTAAAATAACAACACAAAATTCAAGGGGAGAAATATCACACAATACCTCATCTTTGAAGATGCCATAGGGTAGATGACACTATTGGTTGACACAAAGATATCTTCCTTGGAGAAGCCAATCATGTTAGAAAAACAGGACCACAGAGCAATAAAATAAAACAAATGCAGAAACAAAACACAGAAGACACACAATACAAGAGAGAGACAGATTTACGTGGTTCACCTAGTGTGGGCTACGTCCACCAGAGAAATTGCTAGGTCCTTCCTTTATTATTATCTAGCAAATGAAGGGATACAACCTACAGCAAAACCCGTTGTAACTTCCTCTTCTTTCTCTCACAGTATCCTCTCTTAGAATACAATATTCACCATCATCCATAGCCGCAATACATTTCCCTCATAAAAGAGGGTTTCCTTCTAGGGAAAAAAACCCTAACATAATCTCTACCGTTAGATATGTGACCTTATAATGAACGGTCCAGATTTACAATGAAATTACAATATACTTTTACAAGGCAATTTTTCCTTCAAGGACTTCACCCCTGAACCCCCATCGGGGGACGCTACCCCCGAACCCCCGCTGGGGGCCCGCTTGCCCCTAGACCCCCCAGCCGGGGGGATAGCCCCCCCAGACCCCACAGAGGGGGTACCCCCCCCTCTGCACTCCCCCGCATGGAAGAGTGTACATACTTCTGGGGTGTAAATACTTCATGGGGTATAAACACGACTGAAAGAAAGGA
>ML792168.1:19666-33206 GCA_009831015.1 Picea engelmannii | reverse complement strand
CAATGTCTAGAAAATCCATTTATGGTTGAATGTATATATGCATACAACCATGGTATTTGAGCACCAAATGTTGTTCAGAGTCTTTGATACCCAATGGTGAAATCTGGTACTGTTTGTTCCCTTTCTTGATGTAGCATGGTCCATCTTATGTACTAGTCCTTGTAGCTTCCAACATGGTAGTACTATTCTTTAATGAAATCCCTGAAGGAATCCCATGTGGGGGAAACCACAAATATTGTAGATTCCTCTATGGCCCTTTTCTCAGAACAAGTCTCCCACTAGTCCTTAACATGGGGGATGACCTTGAGGAGTGAAAAAGTAATATTTTCCTTATCGGAAAAATTGTGGACCGAAAAATACCCTTCGAGCATATTCAACCATTTATCTACAACATTTGCATCTATTAGTCCTTCAAATAATGGAATATCAAAATTTAATTGTACCTTGAAGGGGGTTGCATGGCCACTTGATGAAGATGTGTCTCATGTGGGAAACCATCGAAGGATCTGTGCAAAGTTGTCCATCATTGTGTTCCTTTGTCTCTCAAGGGATTCCTCGAGCAATAGTTTAAAATGATCTCTTGATCTATTATCTTTCTTTTCATCCCCCATGAGTTGTTTTTGGGATTGGAAAGACCGATCTTGCAAAGGATCGACTGGTTCGATTCCCAACTTCTTGTACCCAGATCTTGCCAGGGACATGCACAAAGAAAAATAAATGAAGACTTGACCGCTCTGATACCACTGATCCAGATTTATGAGCAGAAAAAAATGAATAACATACTGAATATAATAACAAAGAGATACGGATAACAACAACAAATATATAATGAGCAATAAATTCTATTGAATAAATAAAATAGGCTGAAACTATAAAACTGTAGAACTGAAAAACAACTTGCTCGAATGGTGGTAGGTATCTATGAGAAGAGATGTGGATGCTATGCACATCCATTTGATCAGAATGCTTACAATGAGGCTCCATAGGAATTTTTAACATTACTCATGAATTCAAAAACCCTAGACATCCAAAAACCTAACCCTAGGAGATGAAATGCTAAACGTTATGTGGGCCCCGATGCGTAAGTTGGTACCTCAACTTCCAAGGGTGGTAACTTTTTCATACGACCTCTGTTTTAGGCATGTGATAGCCTATTGGAAATTATTTTCAATAAATACACATGATTCCATTAAAATTTGACTTTGTTTAGACTTTGACTGTGCCAAGCCAAAAAAACATTGTTTAGGGCCCCAAAATGGCCCTAGAAGTACAAAAATATGCACTGACATGAAAACTTATAAAATAAGCCAGTGGGAATAGGTGGGAAACCACCAATATCCACCTGGATTATGTGTAGGGCTTCAGGATAGCCTTGGAAGTGTAGAACACGCAATTAAAAAGAAATTTGTTCATTACAGAGAAACGTGCTGAACTAAAAACTGTTAAGAGGAGCAAGTTGGAATAGGTGGGTGGCCACCAATATCCACCTCGATCAACGTCACTCCACAAGTGGGAATGCCTCTCAATGTTACAAAAGAATCAACACTCCCTCTTAGTGAGGGAGGCATTCCATCCTCCATAATCACTTGGAATTAGCTTTGTCTCCCATCCTGGGAGTACCGTTGTTTCCCGCACTGGATCCACTACCAGAACTGCACTCTAATCCACATGATTGGATACTCCCTCTGTCACTATAGAGAAACCTGCTAAAATAAATGGATCCTCCATGGAGGGAGCATATCTCATAGAATCCTCCTACTTCTAAACCTCCTGTTTAGCCTTCTAAACCCATGGCACCTGACCTTTAGTCTTGGAAGATTCCTTTCTCCCACCTGAACCTTGTTGGCTATGTGTTATATTCTTTGCACGACTAGGTGTAGTGTGTGTTAGATTGCACTGGGATCTCAAGGGGGGTTTGAGGGGGGGCTTCCAGGCCCCCTCTTCAAGGGTAAATTTTTTTCCTCGGGAAAAATGTCACAAATTTTCCTCGTTTTTTGTGTCACCTCAATTTTTGTGTCCATTGTTGGGAGGTTTTTTGGCACATGGTTTTTTGCCGATGTTTCTCTATTTCTGGTTAAGGAATTAAGGTTGTTGACTAATCCAGGTCATTGGGTTAGGGTTTTGGATTTCATTGGATCCTATATGTATATTGTATTGTAAACAATGTATCACAATGAATGAATATAGAATATGTTGCTTTTCCTGGTTTGGGTTTTCAGGGGAAAAATCTCTGTGTAATGTGTGTATTTTCCATGGTATCTTTTTTGTTCTTTTATTGAAAATATATTTGTGGTAAAATATTGTACAAGGTTAAAATTTATATTTGGTATTAGAGCTTTTCTAGCTTCAGATGGATTCCTTTGTGGTCAAGGTTTTGACTCGGGACTATGATAAGCCTTGTTATAGTGGGAGATCTACGGTATTGATTCTTCAGGTGAAGAGAAATGGCGAGCACTTCGAAAATGGAGATTGAGAAGTTTAATGGGAAATGTTTTTAGTTGTGGAAGCTCAATATAGAATATTTTTTGGTGGACAGAGATCAGTGGATCAAAGTGGATCTAGGTATTGCACCTACAGGAACTTCAACAAATGATTGGAAAAAGTTGGATCGGAAGGCAAAGAGCATAATCTGACTGTGTCTCTGAGATTTAGTATTACTTAATCTGTCAGAGGAATCTACAACCAAGGATTTATGTGATAAGTTGGGGAAGTTGTACCAGTATAAGTCCCTAGTAAATAAACTATTCCTAAGAAAGAAGATGTATAACCCGAGGATGAGAGATGGAGACTCGGTGGAAGAGAATTTGAACGCCTTCAATACTATGGTAAGTCAGTTAGTATATATTGATATTAAAATTTTAGATGAAGATAAGTGTATCGGTTTACTGTGCTCTTTACCAGACTCGTGGGATAGTCTGGTTGTGGCCATAGGTAGTAATACAACTGCCTTGAATTTTGATGAAGTGGTCTCATCCTTGTTGTCGGAGGAGATGAGATGGAAGAACATGGAAGGACATAACACAGATAAATTATTTACAAGAGGATGCTCCCATGAAAGAAATAGATCTAAGTCCTAAAGTGGGATATATAAGTCTAAGGATATATCTAAATCTCCCGAAAAGTTTGTAAAGGTATGTTGGAGATGTGGAAGAGAAGGGCACTACAAGAAGCAGTGTAGATCAAAATTTGAGAAAAAGAAGGGATCTGAAGAAGCTCCTTCTACAAAATAAAATACCTCCAAGGAAGAAGGAGGGGATGTGTACTTGGATTCTTCAAGAACACGTGCATATCATGAGGCATGGTTGGTTGAATCAGGTCACTTTCATATGACTCCCCACAGGGAGTGGTTCTGTGAATATGAAAGGTATGATGGAGGTAATTTTTCCCTTGGTGATGAATCGACAACCAAAATCATAGGAAGAGTAAAATTCAAGTTGAGGATCATATATGGAAGGATTAGAAGACTACCTGGTGTTCTGCACATCCCAGGATTGGCCAGAAATTTGATTTATATAATAAAAATGGATTATGCAGGGGTAAAAACAATATTTGAAAAGGAAACTTGCAGGATGGTTCAAGGAGAAACGGTGTTGCTGAAGGCAGTTTGGTTTGGAAATTTGTATAAGCTACAAGGAAGCACTATTATTTATGGGTGTAATAGTTCCATTATTCCTGATATTCGAGCTGAAAAAGAAAAAATTCCTACAGTCTCTGAAGAAAAGGTTATGTTGTAGCATCAAATACTGGAGCATATCAGAGAGAAGGGTCTTCAATTACTACATGGTAAAGGTATGATTGAAGGTATGGCTAAATACTCTCTGTATTTTAATTTTTGTGAATATTATGTATATAGGAAGCATAATCAAGTAAGATTCCCCTCTGGTACAATGAGGGTGAAGGAATTTTACATCTAGTTCACAATTATGTGTTTGGACCTGTGTTGGTTCCATCATTGGGAAAATTTGTGTACTATGTATCATTAATATATGAATTATCGAGGAATACTTGGATATATTTCCTTAGGAAGAAATATGAAGTATTTGACAAGTTTAAATAGTTTAAGTCTCTTGTTGAGAATCAAACAAAGAAAATAATTAAGGTGTTGAGGATAGATAATGACAGAGAGTTTTGCGGGAATGAATTTGAAGAATTCTATATGAAGTGTCATATAGAAAGGAAGAAGAAGACTCTATATACAGCTCAATAGAATGGATTTGTATAAAGGATGAACATGACACTGATGGAAAAAACAAGGTGCATGCTCAGTGGTGTCGGGTTAGGGAAAGAATTATGGGTAGAGGCAGTGGGTACTGCATGTTACCTAGTCAACAAATCACCCTCATCAACACTGGATGACAAGACTCCACAAGAGGTATGGACTAGTAAGAAACCTTCTCTCACACATCTCAAGGTATTTGGATGTGAGGCATATGTTCACATTCCAAAGGAAAACATGAGTAAGATAGATAAGAAGGTTGAAATATATATATTTATTGGGTATAAAGATGGTCTCAAAGGTTATAAGCTTTGGAACCCAGAAACTAAGAAGGTTGTGTATATCCAAGATGTGTTATTTAGAGAAATGAAGGATGTTTTTAAATAGGAAGTCCTACCAAGTAAGAAAGAACCAGAGGAAATAGAGTTTGAGCCAAAGGATGATGAATCAGACTCTGCATAAGAACAATAATTGAGGAGATCGGTTCAAGAAAGAAGGGAACCAAAAAGGTATACTCCATCTAATTTCCATTCAAATTTTTCTTTGTCTATTACTGATTATGATCCTAGAACTGTTAGGGAGGTAGTGGATTCAGAGGATGGAAAACTATGGAAAAAGGCCATGGATGAAGAAATGACAACCTTGGATAAGAATGAGGCTTGGGATCTAGTGGAGTTGTCGACTCGAAGAAATCATATTGGAAACAAATGGGTATTTAAAAGGAAGCTGAATGTGGAAGGAAAAGTGAGAAATGCAAAGCTTGGTTATTAGAAAAGGGTTATTCCCAGGTTGAGGGAATTGATTTTGGTGAGATTTTTACTCATGTTGCCAATTTAACTTCTATTATATTTCTATTATTTGTTTCTGCTACATTTGATTTTTAAGTAGAACATATGGACGTGAAGACAACATTCCTACATGGGGATCTAGAAGAAGAAATATAAATGAAGCAACTAGAAGGTTTTGTTGTGAAGGGAAATAAGGAGCTGGTATGCAAGCTGAAAAAGTCCTTGTATGGTTTAAAACAATCACCAAGGATGTGGTATAAAAAAATTGATACTTATATGCTGGGACTTGGCTTCACAAGAAGCAAAGAGGATCATTGTGTGTATTTTAAATTAATTGGTGATCATTTGATTTATTTGGTCTTGTATGTGGATGGCATGTTTCTCATAGGAAACAATAAGGATATTATCCAGGATGTGAAAACTCAGTTGTCCTCTAAATTTGACATGAAGAACCTTGGTGCTGCAAATTTCATTTTGGGCATGGAAATTAAAAGATATCGAGAAAACATGAAAATTTTGTTAAATCAAAGAAAATATGTGCACACAATATTGCAGATGTTTAATATGCATGAATATAAGCCGGTCAGGGTCCATATTCCTGTCGGTGTAAAGTTATTTGCAGATAATTGTCCCAAGACACAAGAAGAGTAGGAGGACATGTCTTGTGTTCCATATGTGAGTGCATTTGGTAGTTTGATGTATGAAATGGTATGCACTAGAACGAACATTGCACATGCAGTGGGATTTTTGAGAAGGAGCATTGGAAAACAATAAAAAAGGTTTTTAGGTATTTTCATGGCACTGCTAGCTATGGATTATGATACCAAGGAAGACCGGGATTGGACATAGTTTTGGACATAATGGATTTATGGATTCATATTGGGATGGATATCTGGATCATAGTAGATCTACAAGAAGGTATGTGTTTAACTTGTTTGGAGGAGAAATTAGTTGGATGAGCAAAAGACAGGTTGTAGTGGCACTTTTAACTACATAAGTTGAATACATGGTAGCCACTCATGCAAGTAAGGAAGAAATATGATTACAAATATTGTGTTCAGGAATTGGGTTGGTACAACAAGATGTAAGGATAGATTGTAACATTCAGAGTGCAATTTTTCTAGTGAAGAACCCGACTTATCATTCAAATACAAAGCATATTGATATTCAATATCACTTTGTGAGAGACATGGTTGAAGAAAAGAAAGTGTTACTCATGAAGGTGGACACTGTGAATAATGTTTCATATTCATTAACAAAATATATGATCACTAAGAAGTCTCTTGGTGTATAGGATCTATGGGCATTACTTCCCTAGATTGTTGACTATGTAACCTTGTAACCCCCTGCATGCAAATAAACCAACAAGTGAGAGAATGTTGGGTATGTGTTATATTCTTTGCACTACTAGGTGTAGTGTGTGCTACGTTGCGCTAGGAACATGGGGGGTTTAAGGGGGGGCTTCCAAGGCCCCCCTTCGGGGGTAAATTGTTTTCCTCGGGAAACGTGTTGCACTTTTTTGCCTCATTTTTCATGTTGCCTCGATTTTTGTTTTCATTGTTGGGCGGTTTTTCAGCACATGGTTTTTTGTTGATGGTTTTCTATTTCCCTTTAAGCAATTAGGGTTGTTGACTAATCCAAGTCATTGGGTTAGGTTTTTGGATGCCACTGGATCCTATATGTGTATTGTATTGTAAACAATGTATCACAATGAATGAATATATAATATACCAGTTTTTCCGATTTGGGTTTCCAGGGGAAAAATCTTTGTTTAATGTGTGTATTTTCCATTGTATCTTTTATGTTCTTTTATTGAAAATATGTTTGCAGTAAAATATTGTACAAGTTTAAAATCTACAAACCAAAGGGGGAAATTCCTATGATTCTTCACAACCTCTAGAACTACCTTCTCCCTATGAACTTGTGGTACTAGTGGATCTTCCTACCTCACCACTGATGGAACTACCCTCCTCACCATCTCTCATCCATATCCTCCCTGGACACCAATCAAGTCCATATCCTATCAAACCATGGTAACGAATCTCTTGCACAAATCCCTCGCACAAAAGGTTCCCAAGACTTGAGAATTCCTACCAACTCAACATCCAATAACACTTATTCATCCTAGAAAAAAAAAGCATAGCCTTAATCCTCAATCCTTGAGGTCGAGAACACACTCTTGGAACCCTTTGCACATTTTCCACTTGCAACACACCCCTTGACTCCATTTGGAATACCACTAGTCCAGATTCCTATATTATATGCCTATACATGATACCAAAATCCTTGTACATTCCTGAGTCAGACACTATGAAGATCATGAACAAATCATGTGCCCTTGTCATGTTCCGGTGGCTCCCATTGGATAAGAACCATGAAATCCTCCAAGGCAAGCATCCTGCTTCCCCAAGTCACAACCATCTAATGAAATTCTACCCAAGTCCATCATCCAAGTCACCAAAAAATCTATGTGTCTACACATGCTACAACTGATCATGTTTCCTCTCTATGAACATTCCTAATTTGTGGATGGACACTTAGTCTAGTCCACTATAGACCACCAAAACTCATATCTGCAAGTGTTCTCATCCTCCTGGGTCAAATACCTCATACATTTTCATACCTAGAAAATGTACAACTCTTCGGTCTGATGAAGACTTTATGTCGTCAACCTACCATCCACATGAAGCTATCTCATTTGTTCCAAGGCACCTGAGATGCACCCATCTCAAATCACCATGATAAGTCACCGAAAGTCCATCCATAGGTTTGGAAATATTCCACACAACATACTGTTGTGATCTGTTCTCTCTGGCAATCGAGCAAAACTCCTAACCTGTCACACCACAGATCTGTAATAGTCCACAACTCTTCATATGAATGGTCTTCTCTATGTCTCAAACTTGATATGATATAACCTGTTTCCACTTGCAACCATCATTATATCTCCCTCTTAGAGTTATCACTTGTGACCTTCCCAGAACAAGAAAAAGAAATCTGCAAACACCTGTAGCAACTATGTGTCTAAAAAATGATCCCCTTCTCTTCATATCCCAATCTTTGATACCATGTCAATTTTCATGTGCAACTCTATGTGACTAATTTTTATATCTAAAAATTTCTTCCTAGTCAGCTAACAATGAAACCCTAGCTATTATCACTAAACAACTTTACTCTAAAAATTATTGTCTGAAAATATATGCAATGGAAACACAAAGATCAAAGATGAATCATCAACACATATGAGACACAAAATTTATATTATGTAACCTTATCAAAATCATAAATCCTGCAGGAAAAACCAACCCTCCCGACCAATACAAATATCACCAAATCTAAGGAAAAAACCTGTCGTCTCAACCAATACAATTTCTCCAAAACTTGAGGAAAACCTTGTCCTTCTTTCTCCAATCTAGATTTGGGTCTTCTCTGTTCAGGGCGATCACTCTCAAATTTGATGAGTTTCCTATTTTATTCAAGGAAACCTTCTCACTTTCATTTTCTCTTCAATATAAATTGTGAACTTCTCTATTCTCAGTGTATGTTCTTTGTGAATCTACTGCTCATGATCTCACAATAGATCTTCTTGTCTCAACTCTCGTATGCCCATTTATTTCTTCATTCTATGATACCATGATCTTCTTGCTGAGTTCCCAGTTTAACATCCTCATGTGTGTGTATTCTCTCTCTTGTGTCTAGTGTTCTTCCACCTTTGTTATCTTCTTCCACCGATATTCTTAGGATTCCTCTGGCCTTCCTACAGATGTGGCCAGCAGTCTGCAGTTCCCATTTTGAAGGGGAAAACTATGGTGTCTTTCTATAAGTCATTCAATTGGCCCTTTGCTTCTCCAAAAGACCAATCAATCAAAAACCATTAACTGCCTCAACCACTTCCTTGGCCTTCCATAACTAGTCATGTGGATCATTCATATCAGGTATGTTGGGAGGTAGGAATTTATGCTTGGCAGACATAAGTTAGCTTGTTAAAAGAGATTCCCATTTTCTTCATAAAAAAAACTCAACTCCCCACTCCATGCCACTTCATCAATCATTTCTTCAACAATTCCTACTTGTTCATCATGGCAAGTGCTTTCAAGGTTGTTTCCTCTCAGTCTGTGGTTTTGGTGTTTTCTTTAAATTAAAAAATAATTACATGCTTCATAAACATACATATATGAAGTATCATCATAATTACAGTGTTGGGGGAAAACATGGTGTTACACTTGTGACCTATTATGAGGAAACAAATGTTCTTAACCATTAGGCCCATTATTTTAATACATTATCGATGGATATGAACTATTTTTTCTATCAATGATTCTATCTCAGACTGTATTCATTTAATTAGATTTTCTCCTACACGTGATAGGTTAGAAGTAGTTAGATTAAATTAGTTTTCTTTTGTTTTAGAGTATATTTAAAATTGATAGGAGTTCTTTGGGGGGAAATTTATTGTATTTCCCTTTTTATTCGTTTAATTTTCAATGACAACAAGGCTCATATAGTAGTAAAAAAAACTACTCCAAATGAGAGTATCTGTAACAAACCAAGGTCGAGCCCCTGTGGAATTGTAATTATGTTTATAGGCTAGTGAGCCAAGTGTTTATAAGCTGGAAGACTTATATGTTATTAGGCCGGAGAGCTTAGATGCTTAAGGCCGGTCAGCCTATTTTTGTATATGTAAACACTCATATCATTAATAAAGAATACACATTTGCGTGTAGACTGACCACGAAGAAAGAGTTATGGGGGACTAAGATCCACTAGGTAGGGTAAGGGAAGGGGATAAGTGTCTAGGATTAGGGGATAAGCTAGAGGGCTTACCTCTAAAGGTATTATATTATATTAATATTTCCAAAAGGAAAAGTTTGACATAATATGTGTTTTCCTAAGTTCCAGGCAAAGAAAATGAGTGTTAAGTGGAGCTCATGTAGCTTCAGGAAGACATGTGTCAACTTGGGTGCATGCAGTTGATAGCGGGGAAATCTAGCTCATTGTGGGGTTCCCTCGCCATTCTCGCATCCCTCACCCTTCTCCCGACCCTCACGATCCTCGTAAGTTTTCATTCACCATTGATTCACACACTGAGCCATTGCTCCATCATCAACCTTTGCATCATTCACAGACCCTGGAACCAGCAGGTGCTTGAATTATCTCATAATTTTTCTATGAAGAACAACACACCTGTACTTTTCCTGAGCCTGTACCATGCCTTAACGGTTTGTTGTTTCTGCCAACACATTTCCTTGACTGAGAGTTTCTTTATGCCATCATCTGATATATACCGAGCTTTGTTTTTTCTATCACCCTTACCTGAATTGACTTAAGATTTGGATTGAAGAAGCAGGTTTTCAGTCCTGTGGGTTTGAATAGGCGGGTTTTCAGGCCCGTGGACTGAAGAAGCAGTTTTTCATGCATGTAAGAAACTCTCTCAAGGTGAGAGAGGTTGTTGGGGAAATGATTTTTCTTAGAGGGAGTCCAACGATAGCTATAGTGCTCTGAGAATTCATGTCTGACCTGTTGTTGAAGCCCTGGAAAGTAAGTGGGGCAGTTGAAGGACTATTGAGCAGAGAAGGGGAACACTTCCTGGGGTGGGAGAGGCATGTGGGGAATGAGAGGCTATAGGATGTTAGTGTGAATTTTCTCCTGGGAGAATCCTTCTTGTTGATTTGTGTGACTTTCCTGTTGTCCTTGTCAAGCCTAGGAATCCCTTGCCCAGTGGAGTTTAGTCCCATCTTGGGGTGGAACCACTATTGAGCGTGATGAGTAGCATGGTCTAAGAATGGGAGGTTCGTGGGAGGTATGCATGTAGTTGGTGGTCACCTATTAAAATATAAGTACCAAATCTTTATTCTCTGTACAATGTGTATCTTGGAATCAAGTTATAATGTTGTTAGAATTGTCTGTGTATAATGCCTGTATGTTTTAATATTATTTCCGCATGAATAGTGGCATGAACAGAATGCTATAGTTGTTAATTGCATTAGATAGATATGTATATAAATATATATGGTATCAGAGCGTTATTTGTAGTAGCATGGCCATCCTGGGTGGTCGTGGGTGTTACAAAATGGTATCAAATCAAGGAGAGACGTCAAGGAAGTTACATTGCTTGACTTGTTGGTGGCTAGGGACGTTACAAAATGGTATCAAAGATATGGTTTGAAAAGTGATCCTAGATGGGCCATGTTAGTGGAAGTTGAAGAAAAAGTTTTGGAAAAGAATTGTTGTCAAAATGGACAAAATTCAAGTTCAAATCCCATGGTTTCTACACGGAACCTGGATGGGCCACGAATGAGGAATTCAGAGTAAAAATTCCAGCGAATTTTGATGTGCATAGTACCAGAAGGGAGTTGAGAGAACACTTGGAATGTGTTCAGAAGAACAGAAGGAAAAACAGTTTAAGAAATGGCCACAGAGAAAGAAACCACAACATCCGTGGTGATTGGGATGTAGGATCTATTCGGGAGAAGGAGGATCCTTCACAACCGTCATATATGGATAAAAGTGATTGAAGGTTAAACTCCAAGTCTTTCAGACTTCATGACTTCGGAGAAAGCTATGGGTTATAAGAGCAAGAGAGGTTGAATTCCAAAGTTCCAAAGTCCCGAAGAGAATCCACACTATATATCCAGGGGGGGAGTGTTCACCGTTGGATTGTGATAGTGTAAAAAGTGTTGAAGTCAAGGAATAGAAGTGGTGCAACATGATGACACCACTAGTGGTGACATGGACCTTTCCTATACATGCCACGTGCCACCACCTTGATGTTGGCAACTATGTTAGGTGGACCTTGGAAAGTAAATTAGTTCGGAGTTTGGGGGATTTGAGGAATGCAAGTGCAAAATGTTCTGAAGCCTAAAGGCCTGAAGTCGTGAAGTGATGTGGCCTGCTGACATCACCAAGAATGATGTGGAAACATGGGATGTGTGTCGTGTGTCAGTGATTTAAGCACCTTTGGATGATTGGAATGCTAGTTAGAACGTGACATGTGTCACCCATTTGATTGGGCCAAGTGTTTTCTTCTAATATTTCTCCACGTGGCCCTCCTCTCGAGCATGAATGGTGGAGCCCATGATGGTCACATTGTATGCATGACACCATATTGTGAAGACTAGAGACTTGACACTCTAGAAGAAATGGTTCATGATGGAAAGGAAGGAAGAAAATTATGAAGTTTCATAGCGCCGAAGTAACGTGATGTAATGACGTCACTGGAGGTGACGTGGAAGTATTCAGAGATTTGCGATTTGATAGTTTTGGCATGTGAAAAGGTGAAATCCTTCAAAGCCCCAGATCCCTGAAGCTATGAAGTCCTGGAGTCCCTAAAGCTCTGATCCACCTTAGATTCGGGCAAGGAATGTGGACCGTAGATCCACCGTTCTTCGCACGTTTGTCAGTTCTTTGTTCTGTGATGTTTGGGATGCACAGAAAAATGGAAACCTCTAAAGCTCCAGAGCCCAATGTTTCAAGGATCCGGATAAGCTCCCAAATCATTAGCACTGGGTCACAACCATGGTCAAATGCAAACCAAGGGCTAAAGAAAAGGAGCTAGAGCCCAAAAATTATTGCAAAACAAAGATGGGATTAGAGATAGAAGCCTTAGAGGTTCTTGATCGACCAAGATCCACTGGAAATGGAGTTAGATATTATTTTTTTGAACCGGATTGATTTATTTTATTTTGGAAAATTGTTAAGCCTAATATCCTGACAAAAATTTGGTTGAATGGACATTTTGCAGAATTAACAATTTTCATAACCGAACCGAATTGTTCCAGGGTGTAGAGAAATGGAGGAGGCACAAGATGCTTACAGTTTGGAGAATGAAGTTAGAGGAATGGATTTACATTTGGGAGTTGAAGGGAAAAAATCCAATAGGCATGGAGAAGAAATAAATAAATACGTGGGCATGATAAAAATTATAAAAGAATTGCAAAAAAGGTCCAAATTCACCGAGCAGATAACAAAAATATTATGAGATCCAGGGAGAAAGAGGGAGACTTCAACATGAAGTTGATGTAGTGCTTGGAAATAATATAAAATAAATTGGATAAGGAGAGTGGCTCAAGAAAATCAAGAAGTCACAGGTCTCCTAATGATAAAAGAATAACATGAAGTGTTAGCAGACATCACTGTCACTCCCTGAGGAATTCCAATAAGAGAGCACACCGCATCTCAAGTCCATCCCTTGTCAGGAAGCAAAAGAGATCTGGAATGGATGATATATAAGGGGAAATTAACAAAATCAAACCTCCTACATTTTATGGGGAGAATAAGAAGGATGAAGATGTAGATACATCATTGTTGGGCATGGTAAATTATTTTCAATTGGATAATTATTCTTCTCATGTAGAAGGAAGAATTGCCATCTATCAACTCAAAGGAAAGGAATCTGTTAAGAACCAAACATCAATATAGCATAGAAAAACCTCAGGAAAAGTACTCAATGCCTTGAAAAAGAGATAATTTTAGATAATAAGCCTCTTCGAGGGGGAAACCTCCTTTTACCCCACTTAAATGTTCAAGTACAAGATGA